>UXGD01002817.1:0-23514 GCA_900474315.1 Torymus auratus | reverse complement strand
TCGAGATTCGAGATGGATTCGATTATTCGAGATTTCGAGATCGTTCGAGGGCAAAATAGATTATCTCGAATGCTCAAAAGGGATTCGCTTTCTCGGAAGAAAAGTAGCTGCGAGTATTTTCGCCTCCTCAAACTCAATTTATTGTTCTATATTATAGCACCCTTACATATTTAATGTAAAGAATTATAAAATTTTGACATTAAAATTTGGCAAGAGATATTATTTATAAATTTTTTATAGAGATTAATAAATCGCTGATACATTTTTATATTCATTCACAGTCTTTATTTCCTTTAGCAATTATTTCCATGATTCAAAAATGCATATATATTTTTAAGTATTATTATTTAGATAAAAAAACAGGGAATTAATGGTTAACGTTTCTACTAGGGTTATAAAATATGCAAATAACAGAAATAAATTCCTATTTAATTATTACATTATAATCTAATTCGTATAATAGCTATTTTTTCTAATGGGATTATTGCTGTAGGCCATGTATCCAAATAAAAGGTGTAATAGCTATTAACTCATCAGTCATTAGGTTGATATAACCCAAATAGGCTATCTTTTTTATTGTTATATCACTCTGTTTCTCACCAATTTTTTGTTAGGCATGATCGGTCTTTTTAAATTTTTCGTCTTTTTAATATTTCTACAGATATTTTCTAATATTATAATATATTTCAAAATTATAAATATAATAATTTTTCATTTTGTCTTATTAACAATTTTAACCAGCTTGTTGAGTTTGTGGGGAATACAAAACAGTTGAGTTTTGTTGGGTGATAGAATTTCACACTAACATTTTGAATATACATTGGTTTTCGTTCAAAGATATGAGAAACCGGATTTAATCATAGCAGGTATCATACCATATTTCTAGTATTTTGATGCGGATTATCAACGTAAACAGCGTACGTTACTGTAAATACGATATTGTATATTGAACGTAAGCGTACAGTAAATAGAAATTCTACTTGAAATTAATATTTTTTTTATATAGAAGCTCCTCAATATAATAAGTATAAGTATAGAAGTAAATAAGTAGAAATGTAGAAAATATTGCGTGCTTCGTATAATAGATCTCGTAGTGCCAATGTAGGTATAGATCATATTCAATCCATCCCCCACCAATAGGTTGTACGGAAGGTCTTGTGCAGAGTATAAAAGTTCTGGAATCCGTTGCCGAATGTCAGTTTTGTTTAGACTTGTCCAAGCAGATAAAGTAAACTTCTTTCAGAATGAATGGAGAATTTTCCTCAACGAACGATGAAACGACTTTGCCACAGGGCGAAGTTTTGACATCTGATTGTTGGGAGTATAAATGTAAAGTATCAGATAACATTTACGTGCTCCAGCAAGTTGTTGTACAACTAGGAGAGGTGGATCTATCCATTATTGAGTTGCCTTATAGAGACGACTTTTCGGTTATTTTGGAGAATGTGACATCAACATATCCAGATACACCGCTATACGATGTGGTAGATGTGGCATTGGCTCTTTTTGATCAGGAGCGGGTGCGCAATATGATATTCAAAAATGGTTTCTGGATATTTTCGAAAGAGGAAGTGACAAAACTTCTGCGAGAAGCCATTCTGGAAGGAAATGTAGACATGGTACGTTTGCTTTTACCGCTCAATCCAAATTTGGAAGCGAACCAAATGGGAGACCTGTCAGCTTTATGGGGAGCCCTGGTCTTCGATCACGAGGAAATCGCCAAGATACTGATACGAGAAGGTGTAAACGTTAATGAAATATCGAAAGTGCCGGGGCAATTAAATAATGAGACGCCATTAAACTTCGCCATATCAGAGGATTTCAGCGACGAATTAGTAGATCTACTGATCGAGCATGGAGCCAATATAAATCCAAGAACGAAAATTCCATTGATTTCTGCCATAGAAAAGAGTAGGTTGTACGTCATAAATCAACTGTTAGATTGGGGAGCGAGAACTGACTGCAAGGACACCGATGGTCTCCCGATATTGCATATCGCGTGTGAAAACGAAGATCGTGCGGAGAAGATCTTATCCATATTATTACGATATAATATTGACGTGAACGCAAAAGACTCAGAAGGCTCAAATGCACTGCACTATTTAATTTCTTCCGATTCTACGAACGTAGCAGCTGCCGAATTATTACTTAAACATGGAATATCACTAGAAGTAAAAAATAATTCCGGATGTACACCGCTACAATATGCACTGCATCACCATTCGAAACCAATAGTAAATACGATTTTCATTTTTTTCTTTTATTTTCACTGTCGTATTATGACAGCTACTGGTAGTTCATTTAGAAGTTTCTTTTTTTAATTTTGAATAACTATTAATAAAAAACATATTTCTTTTTATTATTTTTTTTTAGTTATTTCGTTGTTTAAGATACCTTGCAAAGTATATTGCAATCGATGGAAGAAATTGTAATGAAAACAGAGATTATTTACGTTATTATCCAAGGTACATGAAATATTTTTATATATATCTCAAAGAATTCAAAAGTATGATGAGAACAGAGATATGTAGTGGTATTAAATTTAGTTGCCTTTTTTCAAAAAGTTCTAAAGAGTTAACGGATCTTGCCAGGAATGGGGATTTTCTACAGGCATACAAAAAATTTAAGATTCGTAAATTGTTTCCAACACTTTATCCTCATGTTAAAAATATAATAAGAATCATCACCAAGAATTGTGAAATTCAACACTTCTGATTAACAAAATCGCCTATTTTATGTCGCTGAAGACAAGTTAAATTTTATAGAAAAGAAGCTAAAAGTTAAAGTAAGACAGGCACATAAAATTATTTATTTATACTTAAAGAATGAAAGAAACGTGCATGAAATTTTAATTCTCGTACAATAAACTTTAATGACGCTAAGAGAAAATTTTGTATTGAACTGTTTGAAACTTGCTCGCATTACATGCATTTACATGCATGTATACATAAGCATACATTTTAATGAAAAAATTTTTTACAGTACATGTACATAACTATATATATAACTGGCTAGGAGCGTCATGAAAGACAAACATTTTTATACAGTTATTGTTATTTACATTCGCATGACTAGTTTGCCATAGAAAAGACGCGACCGTTTAAAATTTTAATATCATATGAGAAATACTCATATACTATCGTAATCACTCGAGTGATGTTTACATTTCGCTTCAACTGTCGCTTATACAGTTTTGATAATAGTTTTAAGTATACTTTTGTATTTGTCATAATAATACTCGAAAGTATTAATTTGTATGTATAATATCGTCACGAAATAAAGACGTTTATAAATCGGAATCATTATAGTATACACCTTAAATCCTACCAAAAGATCAACAACCATAAGCTAATCGAAGAGATGTAGCAGAGACACAACGACCGAATCGAGCGTGAAAAAAGAGGGGGGAAAAAGTAGAGCGTTATATAGTTTCTAATAAAAGATTCTATAGCGCAGCGTCTGAGGATACATATGTACAGGGAAGAGAAGGCTTGGTGCGATGCGTGAGTGCAACAATTACCAGAGCGCCTAATAAGAAGAGACAATCTGTTTATCCGATTATTCTCCCACCTGCGTTATCTCTCCGATTATTACTTACGTCTCTATATCTTTGCCTTTCCGTGTTCGTACGCTTGTTCTCCTCTTATATATTTTCTTACCTTGCCCAGCTTCCCCCCCCCCCTTTCTCGTGTAAGTTTCCTCGCTGTCGAGGCGATGCGTACACGCGTGTTTCCCTCTTTCCCTTTACTTTTACATACACTCATAGCACGATTTCGTCCATCAAAATATCGACGACCCATCCATCTTGAAAAACCATATCCCCACAGACAACGGCACCGATATACCCCCCTAGATTTAAAATATCATTTACCCCCATATATATACCTCGGCCATACACTACGCCACATTCGAAGAATGATATAAGAAACGGCGGTGCAGAGACAGAACTGCCTTGCGATTCCTATCTATCTCGCATCTATATATCGATCTGCTGATGTTTCCATTATTTCCTCGTGAGAGTCGCCTCTCTTCCTTCTTCGAGGACGATAAAGTGGCCCTCCTCGGGCTACTGCTTTTTATATCGCCTCCTCGTCCTGCGCGACCGGGGCCAGCGATATTTATGGTTTTAATGCGAGCAGCTACACCACGTGTATATATATGTATCGATATCCGATCGCAGAAGAAAAGAACGAGGGGGGAAAAGGAAACAAGCGGAGCCGTAAAAATTAAATCGGTTGGATTTGTTTTCGGGGATGAATCGCGTCGCGCGGAATGGGAGATTTAGGGAAGGAGACGTGGTCCTTTCGATATAGGCAATCGATGAGGGATTCGAGGTTTTATGGTGACGCGCGGAGCGCGTTTCGGAAAATGTCGTTACGCTGGTTGACGGGTGTCGCTGATTTATCGAATCGCGTGTGGGTTTTTAATATGTTGTGCGCGATGCTTGCGCCTGGAAAGTTGCGTCGGCTCAGTTGGCTTTTAAATGGGATCGTAAATTCATACCGAAAGTTTTTCGATTATATTTGTTTCTTTTTATTTTTTTTTGTTAAATTGGTTGATTTACCGTGAAATCGCTCTTGTTGTAGGGTTTAGAAGCGTTTGATTATTTAAAGTATACATATATTATGCATGATATATAGGGGAAAATGTATTTCATTTTGTTTCAACTCTGGAATATGCAATTACATTGTTGTTATTTTATATTCCATTTCATATTGTTATTATTTAAAAAAAAAATTGTTTCTGTTAAATAATAAAGGCATCATTACGAAACATTTACCATAATAATTATACTTGTATATATGCTGTATAATTTTTGTTTACATTCGAAAGAAATATAGAAAATTTCATCAACTCAACGCCGCAACCTTTTTTTTTCAAATTCTATCTCCATCTCGGACAATCATAAAAACACTCCAACTCGCCATTGGCAATATCGAACACCGCGGCATATTGCCGAATGAAAATTTTAATTCGCTCGCCACGGGGCGCCAGAATAATTGCTTATCCCGCGGGCGGGAAATACGAAAATTATACGAAAATTCAAAACGAAAGGGGAGCCCCAGCGTACTACACCACGTGCTGAAAGGAAGAGAAGAGAGAGAAACGTTCGAACGAGAGAGAAACGTCGATATTTATTGCCGAGCAACGAGCGAATGCAAAATTTAGCGTTCAATCTAAATGCATCTCTCTCTCTCTGCACTCGTGCACAAAAGGCCAAGTACTGGCTGGCTGGCTTTTCGGGGCCGACTCTGAAATGTTTATTGTTTGCGCCGAAAGCTCCCTCGCGTCGTAACAATTCCGCGAGCTCGCGATCGACGAGCGTAATCGACGGATGTTTGCCCTTCGGTCGCGCGCGTATTTTTCCCTATAGAATATTTCGTGCGTCTTTCGAAAGGGGAGCTGTATATATACCGGTCCGTTCGGTTCCGAAAAAACGAGCTTTCGATTGTTCCGGGAATTCGAATTGCAATGCGAGCGTTTTCTTATTGGTGCCGCAGAAAGAGAGCGTTTTGCATCGCCCGGGATTGAATTGTTGAAAATATTTTTCATTCGCGTGTCGATTTATTAGTTCCCCGGTGAAAAAATACACACATCCATTCGGGTTCACATTTTTTTTTTCGGGGAACCAGGGGAGTTGTTGTTTGAACTCTCTCTATCGAGTTCCTGTTTTCCGAAGAGAGTGTATATTGTATAAGCTTAATACGTTTAATTAAATTCAACTCCCGGTGAGCGCCGCGCGCGCTTTGTGCGATAGAGATTTTTCTATGAAAATGTAATTGCTAATATTCTTTCGCTCGATGAAAATTGATTGACGCGCGCGCGTATATGCGTTCGGCGTTATTGAAGCCATTGACGTCAATATATTGTTTTCGCGGAAATCGTTTTTCAAGCCTGCGCCCAGCTTCCCTTCTCGTATTCGCACCGATCGACGGCTGGAAAAAATATTTGCGCAAAAACTGCGCAGAAGTATAACCTAACAATTGTATCGGTTCTTCACACATCACCGAGGAAACGAATACACATACCGTGTTCCCCGAAAATTTAATTTAATTCTCGTCACTTTGCAAACATACACCTACATACGTTTTTTTTTTTCATTATTCATCGACTCAAGAAATTAACAAAAAAAAAATGTTTCCCCTACCGAACTTCCTGTAACCTCAAATATAATTCCCGCGATATACTTACACAATGAGAAACAGAATCCCGCGATTTCGCTCTATATTCATAAAGCGCAAATATTTGTCCTAATAAGCGTGTCTCTTATAGCTCCGTGTATTTTTCCACGCCGAAAATCAATCAAACGCCGAGGAATTCGAAGAGTCGTTAGAAGTGTCAACATAGCATAATGTCAAACGAAAAAAAAAAGGTACGAGATACCCGGGGGCATAAATCATATACACGCATATACGACGAGACCCTTCGCGCGCTCTCGTTCTCTGCCTTTATCTAAAGAGGATCATTCTTAATACATAATAACGTTTTCTTATTAAGCTTGGAATTATCCCGATCCCGGCGGTGCGCGCGCAAACCTGCCAGCTCGTCGATCAGAGCGTAACGAGGGTCCGAGAAGTTCTGGGTGTGAGGTGAAGTTACCCCTCCTATGGAAGGTTCCCGGCTATAGGTAAGTGACTGGAGGGGGACTTGCTATTGCGTTAAAATTGTCTCTCGGTTAACGGTTTGTATTTCCCGTTCAGTGCGATAATCCAGATGGAATTGCTCGTTCGTTTTATATAATAGCGTTTTGCGTAATGTATATTTTCGAGGTTTCTTTTTGCATATTATATATTAATTTTTATGATACATGCGTTTTTATACCTATCATAATTTTCTTATAAGTATAGAAAATTCTATATGCAACTTTATAGCCGCTCTATATTATATTTTCGACAATTTATTTGCTTAATCCTTCGGCCAATATTTACTGTTTATTAATTCTACTACAAAACACAATGAAAATTTTCTACACGACACACAATAATCGCAAACTGCGACAAATCTGAACTCAAACCCGATTCGAGCTGCGCCTTATTCCACTCACCTCAAATTCCTACATATATCCAAAGAAAAAACAATTACTCCGCCTCATTTGCGCGAATTCAGCCGGTACAACGGCCCCCTGTGCGCTCTCTCTCTCTCACTCTCGCAGCGGGACGTCTATATACCTACGCACAGACTATATACCGTCGCGATGGGGGGAATTTAATATATTAAAAGTGGATTACACGCGGGCGCGAGCGGTACTCGATAAAGTAGCACTCTTGGAAATTAACGTCGTCGGAGAGCATATGCGTGCGAAGGAAGTCGACTGGAAAGTGCACGTGTAGGATGTCATTGCAGGGGGATATATAGCGATGGGAATTTTTGTTCGCGCGCGCGACGGCCAGGGCTTTATTGAGATTTTCAATTAAACGCGGCAAAGCGAGCGCGGGAGATTGATGGCAATCGGTTAAATGCTTGCGAGCTCGTATATATGCGCGCCTGGCGTTTCGGTGAAGGTGTGTATGTTGTGAGGGAGTAGGGGGGTTATAACCTTATAGTGGCGTAACGCTATTGGCTGAAATTACGTTTTCGAAGGTGATAGGGTTATCGTGTTTCAGACGCCGTAGGAGTTGAATCGAATTGGTTTTTGATGCCTGTTATGTTTAAGAAATGTTGTTGTACATTTGTTTTTTTTTCAATTTCTGTGATGTGGTCATGAGAATTGGAGTACACCAGCCTTCATCTTATAAAATTTACAACGTATATCGTAGTAAAAATTTCTATTTTCGTATGAATCATTACATTTTTATAAGCTTTTTTTACGAGTCGTTATTTATTTATTTTCACGTTTTTCTTGATGTACCTATTTTTTCCAACAAAGTGGTAATGAATTATATACGTTCACAACAAATTGATACCTCTCAACTACTATTTCATATTCTCAGGTAGTTATTTATTCGAAGAAAGAAACTTAAATAGGATCAGAGGCTTCAAAAATTCCGGGAAAAAATTTAAATAAACACATATTCAATGTCCTCTAACTGCTAAAGAATTCGTTGTCGCAAATTTGATCATGCTAAGTATAAACAAGCCGTGCGTCAAACAAATTTTCCATCAACAAGTATACTTTTCACGACCTTTTCACAACAAAAACCTCCGCAGCTACTTTCCTCACCATCTCAATTAATTTCACCCTCACGAAATCAGCCACGATCCTATACCATCGTCCACCGAAACCCTGCGCTCCTTCGGATTTCATATCCGTCCGTCGGCAACCGCGGAATGAAAGAAACGCCGGGAACACGCCGCACTGGATATATAGGTACATAGACACCAAGCCCGCGCGAGGTATATAAGTTTGATTCATTACACAAATTAAAAAAGTAAATTGCCTCGTGTGCAGCGAGGGGGGATGGAGAGGGAGCCGCGAACAGACGTTCAGCCAACGAAAATATTTAATTAAATTCACACAGCCGCAAGAAGACGAGTCCGCGCGCACCCGCGCTTACGCCCGGGGCCGAAAGTAATTATGTTATCTGCGGCGCAACTCGCGCGTAGAGTAAGAGCGAGGAGGAAGCGAGCGTTCGTTGCTGGAGGTTCCTCTTGCTTTTATTTATTTATTTCGCTCTGGATGAGGTGAAAGATGGAGGGTGGGGTGAAGGTGGGGGCAAGTAGTTGTGATTGTTTAGGAATTTTGTTTTTTTTTTTTTTGGAGGAAATGGTGTTCAAGCGAGTATTAATTTAAATGCAAGTTATGTAGATATCATTAAAATTAACGTTGAAATTAATAGTGAGGAATAAATTTACATTCATTTTCATTGTAAACTTTCAATAAAAATCAAGGAGATCTCGTAGTTATCACAAGATTAATATAAAAATTCAATTTAACCAACAGAATGAAACATGTCTGACGTTCTGTTATTGAAATATGATATTCGTATTAGTTAAATTAAATTTAGACAGTTTATTGATACGTATGATTGTATACATATTTCAATTATAACACAGTAACTGGTCAAAGTATTGAATACAGTGGATTTTTATAGTAACGACGTGTACCATGAATAACAAAAAATTCGTTTATTTTTACGTCAATTAAAAAAAAAAGTTTCAGAATAAAACGCATCAAAAATATTTAGAAAAGGTCTTTAATATGTAAAATCGAGAATAATACTCATCGTGGCAAACCAACCCGCCACCAACTTGACACAATCTCCCAAATTCAAACCCTACTCTCAAAACCGCCACATGACCCAATACAACAAACAACACCAGGCCAACCCAAAAAAAAAGCAAAACCTTCTACTTGCCACACCGGCGCGAGCAATGAGCCAACCGAAAGTGTACAGCTAACCGCGCGTGCGTCGCGCAACCGGCACCTACACCGCAGGATCCGACTGTAGCCCGCGAGTTTCGAAGTCGCGGTTTTCCAGCTGCGACGCATGAAATGTATCTATCTACGCGAGAAAGAGAGAGAGAGAGAGAGAGAGAGAGAGAGAGAGAGCACACCGGTGGCGAAAGAAGCGGGCCGGAAAAAAACGAGCCGAGTGGGTCGCACGATGATGCGGTTTTGGGGTGTTTCGTCGTGCGAGGTGATGGTGACATTCACGTTGTTCGACTTTTGGTGGGTATACTTTTTTCGTGTTAAGAGTTTTTGTTTGATGAAAAGGTTAGATTAACGTGGCGTGTAATTGGAAATTTAAAATCGGAGGAATTCCGAGGTTCCTGATTTACAGAGAGTAAATGTGTGATACGAGTTTTTTTTTTCTGTAACAATAATACAGAGGGATGTGAAATAAAATAAAAAAAATTCGTGAACGCAGAGCGCAATATTTGTTGAAGAATTTTAATAAACGTATGTTGCCGAAGAAATATTAATTAATAAATTCATTCATTAAAATTTTTTAATTAAAACTGTCACAGACTGTGGCACTTGCAATGAAAAAGTATTGGAAACGGTCGAAATCGATAAATATATGATTTTTATTTTTTATATCATAATATTGCAGGTATAACGCGGTGTCTCATTAATTCTATAACCGATTATTACTGTCACCGTTTAATTAAAATACATTGTTCTACGGTTTCAATTTCGGATGAAGTGTGGGGGGCGTGCAACGGGCGATTTCATTAGTTTATACTGATTAAAAAGTAATATGATATAGCTCATATGGCAATGAAATGATATGAAAAAGTTTATAAAATGAAAATTTATCTAGATATTTTATGGCGTGATGTATAATATATTAGGTATTTCATGATTAGTGAAATTTCAAAATAAAATAAAATATCAATTGATTAATAAAATTGATTATCAAAGCCTTGTAATGAAATTTCCGATCGACCAATCTCCAACGACCATCGCCTAATCATTTTAAAATCCGCAGCGACGAACAAAGAAACAGCTCGCAATTCGTTCGCAATTACTTACCTGAGCCGCCGAGCGACACGCCGTGTCCTGACCCCCTCTTCTATACATACATATATATAACAACAACGTGTAAAGCCGGGAGCCAGGGCTTTCGGATTTTACACCGGTCTCGACGCCCAATTACATTACTTACATTGCATTAGCGTTATTAGTACCAGTCGTCCGGATCCCGGGCGCTTTTTATTGCGTCGCGACGCCGGTCATCCGACTCTCTCACTTTCACGTCGACGGACGACCATAATACTACGCGAGTGCTGAAATATAATTGCGAAGTGCGGAGGCGACGGTGCGGAATGATTTGTTATGTGGTGCACTGGGTGTGTGATGTAGGTGTGCGCTTGGCTTTGTGTGTGAAATGAAGAAATTTTGGGGGACGATGGGTTGGTTTTTGCAAGGATAGGTTGGAAATAGTGAATCCTATATTGGTAATTTGTTTCGATTGAATAAGAGAACAAAAAAGAATATATTTTTATTGAATAGAAAGGACAATTAGTTAGAGATTTTATTATTATTGTGCTGGTATTAAGGTAAAAATTGATTTTGAAAGGACTAAAATTATGTCAACCGTATAACCATCAAAATACAAAATATAAGTAATTCTTTTCGATATTCTAAACATGAACAAGGTATATAATTATAACATTTTAATCTAAATTTTCCGTATAAACAAAACCTATCTCTACTAATAAACCACCACCGACAAACATCCCCACTCGCCTACCAAAAAGTTCATCAAATCCGCGCGATTTAACAAACCTACAAATCCACTTATATACTCCGGCAGCGGAACATCCGTATAAGTCGATAATTCACTGCACCCAAGCGCTACTCGCGCAAACACATTGTCACACCGCTCGGCAGTATATATATATGCACGCCGGTCGCACTCTCTCCACGGCAACTTCCACATTATTTTTCCGCCGCATAAAAATAATCCATTAAAAAGCCCCCCGCACACACTCTCGCAAAAAGCTTTTGCTTAAGCGAACGCGCGCGGATTTCGCGCGCAAAGCCGTGTGCAAAAATTCCCACAGGCTGGCATGCCTCCACTCCGCAGCGCGGTACAAAAAAGCCGCGAGAAAGGGAAAAATAGTCGCCGATCTAACGCGTGTGGTGCATTAGCAGATTTAACGAGCCACGCGCGTGATAAAAAAAAAGTGCGGGGCGGCTCTCTCTCCATTATTTTGATTCCGGCGGGGCGAAAGTTTCAGCAGAGGCAGGCAAGCTCCGCGCTAGTGCATTAGTGTTTATATCAATTTGTCGTATACGGGGCGTACAATGGAATTACTCGCTTCTTTTTCTTTGCCGTCTGTGTGTATATAGCAGTAGCGACAAACGCTGCTGCTGCTGTCCTCGCGCGTTCGCTGCGAGGTTCTCGATAGATGAGATTATGGAGGAAAAGTTTTATGGAGGGGAAGCTTGGGCGTGTGGATGAGAGCTGGGAGATACATAATGAGCGAGGATTGTCATGGTCAGGATAAGCTGATTAGGTGCGCGTTATTGTTCTTGATATTGTGATACCTCGGGTTGTATTTTGTCGTTCTTGTAATTTTCTACTTATTACGCGAGTTGTCGCGATCAAATGTTGGTAATGTCTGTTTCATTATTAGAATATTATACTTAAATTGTATAAGTAAACAAAATAATAATAATAATAATAAGAGTCAGTAAGCAATGAAAATATTGTTGAACTATACATGTACCTTTTTAACAAAAGAAATTTTATTTAAATTTCCCCTAAAATACGAATATTTAGCGAAGAACTACCGTTACACATACCTTTATGGCTTAAAAATACATCGAGGAACACGCATCTGTCCTCATTTTTAGAGCGTTCATTAACTAACATGATTTGCACATTTTTCGAGCAACAAAACAACATCATGTTGATTTCAATCGGACGTACAACGACAAAATGGAAATCAAAAGAATGATCGGGAAAACTCCACATTATTCCATAGAAACACTTTACACAGACAACCCATCGCACCTTACATTTTTACAACAACGGGTACCCCACATTCACCGAACCTCCGCACCCACAAAAAAACAACAACCGCAACAGCTCCACTCTCTTCCTATAATATCCCTCCTGACGCCCATTTATATACCCCCCTCGCATTATCAAAATCCGCGTACGCCTAATTATTTAAAAAAGCCGTCGCCGCAGCTCCCCCGCGAAATTTCAATCGGAGCGCATGCAGCCACTTTGCTAATTAACGAGGCTCTCTCAAATCGCTCGGTTTCAATTTCGAAAATGGCAACGCCGCTCTTAATTAAGAAAATGAGAATATCTTATTACGCGGCATGCTGGCCCCTCGGGGCCCCACAACCCCCCCGCCCGGAAAGAATGAAAGATAGCGCAGGTATATATACGAATAAAGACTGGCAAAAGAGAGAGAGAGAGAGGAGAAATGAAAAAGGGAAGTGGCATTGTGCGCGATTTGCATAAAACGCGCGCTCGAGTCCCGCGTATTATATATACGGCGAAAGCGTTCGCCGATGCGTGCACTGGCCCTTTCGCGGATTAAGAACAATGACTGTACGTATATAGAGGCATGTGTGTACGCGCGTATATTATATATATATATACGTACGTAACGCGGGAATTTGCTGGATGTCGTCGTCGTCGCCTAGATAAATTCCCACCGGACGCGTGCGCGTCGCGGATATGCACTGTCATGTCTTTTCTCTCGTCTTCGGCTTTGTCTCTCGTTCGGTCCTACGGCGAAGTCTGTATATATATACGCACAGAAAAGTCTTTCAGTTTGAGCAGCCTCGCGTTAATTCGAGGAAGCACATACACACAGAGCGGTATGTAAATTTCTCGAGGAGAAATTAATTTTTCGAAAGGATTAGCCGGGTGCAAAGAGTGAGAGACAGAAAGATATTGAAAGACACGGTAATGCCGGGGGCTTATGATGAGATTTCCGGTAATTACTACGAAGTACATATATATATATATACCGGACGGTTTTATTAATCAAGTTTCCTGGGCACATTTGTATAGGGGGGTCCGTGAGGTGCATAGCTGCGTTGTATAGTAGCCTAGTCGTGTGTGTGTATGTGTGTTTGTGATTAGCCAATTAGATTGATGAAAATGGTGATTGGCCGGTGTCGGATCGATGAAGATCCGCCGCCGCTGGCTGATTGCCGCTGGCCAAACAGCCCGATAGCCCTGATTGGGCTGTTAGTTTAATTTAATTGGCCGGCGGCGGCGGGCCCCCCGCGAACAACTAAACGAAGAGCTGCTGCGTGCCGAGGAGAATGCAAAATTCGTATGTGTGCCTCCTTGGATATATCTATAAACAACAAGTTTGGGCGCTCCAACAAACTGCACCATCGCTAATTCTTTCCTCATTTTCTTCTTCTTCTTCTTCTAGGATCAAAGGGAGAGAACGGCGGAACGTATACACACGCGGAACACATGTCGCCCCCGTGTGTGTATGTATATGTATATATAACACTATACAGTTCTTTTTTCGCGTCGCTGAAGAGACGGCTTTGATGTGCGCCGATCGCGGGCCGCATTAGCATCGGCTCGTCCGCACGCTAATTAGCGCGGTGCTACTTTCGCGAGCGCGCGGTTTCCGGGAAGTGCGATGATGCCGCGTGTGTGCGTGCGCTGCTTTGATCTGCATCTGCGCGCGGGGACGAAAATCGGCTCTGAGAAAGGGTTTATACGTGGAGGATACGGGGGTTTTGGGATGAGTTTTTAAGAGAGCGGGTGGATGGAGGTGAGGGCAAAAATTTAGTTTGATATATAAGGTGAAGTGTAGTGTTGATTTTGTTTAGTTGAGGGTATCAAGTATATCGATCAAAATTATACAATGTGCGATTGATTTCACTGTTATTTTATAGGTATTAGAGACTCTGATATATCGTTTTATTATTATTATGTACTTTTGTAGTACTTTTATAAGTGTGTAAGGGTATATAGAAGTTAAGAAATTTATTTTTCACGGTATGAGGTTCCCAAATAAATAATATTAATACTGTGACATTCCAAATGTATCAAATTATTTTATTCTATTACTAATGATATTAACATATGAATCGAACAATGAAATTCAACATATGTATTATTAAAAATTTACAAGTTTAAAAATTCCTCCTTCGGATACATCCGACACCAAATTTTTTATTTCCTTCAAACGACATAAACATCCAAATTCCTTCCACCACAGACACACATTTTCAAAACTCGAGCACTATAACCGCATCGCAGACGCGCGCCATTAGAATCCCATAAAGCAACTCGCGCGTCTCTGCTTCGAAGCAACGTCGAGAGCCATATACGTATACGGCCGACAGAGAGAAAACAGGCCCGCGCTCTCTGCGGAAAGAAGCGTCGGAAGAAAGAGCTCGAGAGAGAGACATCGAGAGAGGGCGAATCCATCTGCTAAGTGCGGATAAAATTACCCCGTCGCTCGCGCTTCCATTCCCCAACCTACTCCTCTCTCGCTCCTAATGGCGTCCGTACAGCCGGCCTATACCGTATATATATACGTGTACGTTTTAACGCCGCCGCCGACGTTCGATTTGCATCTCGGGCGGATTGGCAAACCCTATGTATGTGTGTGTGGGTATAGTGGCTGGACTCCCGATCTTTTGTTCGGGGGTGTATATATATATATGAGATAGCCGAGGTCGTGCGAGATGTATCTTGCGAGATGTATGTACGTCTCTGAGAGCTAATGGAGTTTTTTTCATGATGGAAGAGCGGAGTGGCAGCCGTGGGTTAAGTTGTAAGAGGGTTAATTGTCATTGGTCTTTTTTTTAGGTAGGATGGTTTTTGTTAAAGGGTTGTAGAAACAAGATGTATGATTTATCGCTATAGTATACAGTTTAATAGCGATCGCTACTATAACAATGTGAGGTTTCAACAATCACCGTGCACGGTTCTTTTATACGTCGAGGAAAGACAAAGGCGCATTTCAATCCATTACAGCGAAGAATATACTTGCGAGTCATATTTCTCTCTCGGATCTCCCCTCTTGACAATTGGCTGTCGCGTGCCTGAAGTTAAGTACCATTGAGTACGAATAAGCCGATCAGCAGCAGACGATAACTATGCTAGGATGTATTTTTTCCTACCACGATCTTACAACTTTGACCATTTCTCGCCAATCTCAACTCTTCTACCTACATATCCCAGAACCATGGTAGACACACTGGCGCCTTGAATTCCAGAGTGCACTTAACTTACAGGCTATATACCACGCGGCCACTATATAATACTCTTTCGACTCTCGCGAAAATTAATCTATCTTCTTTTCGCGCGCGGACGATTCCACCCCTCGGTTCCTCCACCCCTTCACCCTCTCTTTCGTATTTTCTTCTCTCCTATACGCGCGCGAGAGCGGCTTTCCCGTCGGGGTATTGAGTTCTGTATCATGGCGGCTATAATACATTTTTTATCTGATCGAGGGGATCTTTATGGGGGGTGGCCCCCGTACGCGTGTGTGTATATGTGTGAGTATAATCGAGTATACTATATACGCGTATATACGTGAGAGAGAGAGATGCTCTTTTTATATTTATACCGCCGACGCGCTCCGATCTCATTTTCCTCGCTCGCCCCCGCGCGCCGGCGCGCTGTATCGACTAATTTTTATTGCCTCGGTCAGATGGAATGGAGGGGAAGAGAGAAGAGAGAGAGAGAGAACCTTTTGTGAAATTACTTTTTTTCTTTCTTCAGCCGATCCGCGGCGCTTTTCGAGAGGAGAGCACGCGGAGCAACGCTGTGCTTTCTTTCTTTCTTTCATCCGTTTATGTGCGCCGTTCGTGGATTTATCGTTATTGTTGTTTGCCGATGTTTATTTGATTTATTCCGGCAGCTTCTTCTCTTTTTTCGGGGTAATTTAAATGGATATGGGTACGTATGATGGGTTGTATGTACATACGTTTGTTATATGTTCGATTGATATAGTAAATGTTATAATGGTATAATAGATATTCTATTGCTCGGTAACTTGCGTGAAAATCGTCTTGATAGCTGTAATAGAATCTCATATAAGCTACCCACCGCGGCAGCCGAAAGATTCTAATATCGCTTTTATTAAATCTCCTAAAAATTCAATAACTTGAAACACCGCCGACACGATATATGTACGAAATTCTCATATATACTGCGCTTCCGCGTACCGCTCCAAACTGTATCGGCGAAAAACCATCCATCCGTCCTATATTATTTTTCTTTTCCGAAACGCGAGAGAAGCAACAAACAAAGGCGCGCGCACACAGATCGCAATAAAAGCCGCTCACGCATCCTCATAAAGCCGTATTAATTCCTCGAAAAATGGGGCTCCTCATCATCCTGCCACTCGCAACAAATTTGTTTTCTGTTTCATCTCAAGACTTTCCCCTCTCCGCTCGCACACATATACACTATACGTTGGTCACGAGCGGAAAGACGAGCTCACATACACACATACAGGGGAACGAGAAGGGACGAGGACGACGACGACGAAGGGGGTGTCATATCGGCGGCGGCCGTCGGGGAGAGAGGCGAGTTACCGGGGATTGAAAAGCAATTTTCCCGAGCGAGCGCGGCGAGAGGAGAGGGAGACTGGTAGGATGGGAAGAGGGGGGAAAGAGAGAGGGGAGTAGAAGCTTTATATTAATGATCCAGATATATTATCGGACGTGACCGAAATTGCTGTCAAAAAACTCGGATATTGGATCGAAGGAGATTGCGAAATGCCAGCTCGTCTCGCTGTCTCGCTCTCTCTCTCTCTCTTTCGCTTGTGAGCGTGTTTCTCTTTCGCTCGAGCGTCTCGGGAGAGAGAGAGATTGCGCGCCGGGTGAGATGGAATTGCGGGAGATTCAAATATGCTCTGGCTCGCGGTTGAACGATCTTTATGATTTTTATGGTAATTTTCGGTAATTGAATTGCCGGAGTGTGATGATGGATGGTCGAAATATTATGCGTCAATTAATTTTGGACATTCTTATATTGAATATATAGTTGCGTTTCGATGCAGCGGATTTAATGAAATTGTGTGAGGAAGTGGTAATGAAAATAAGGAAATTACAAATTAATTAACAAAATGTTATACTTTTCATACAGATATATATTAAAATTTGTTATTGTAATATGTATATTATACTTGTCTTTACTTACATTTACTGTACCTATACAAAGCCGGATAGATTGACGAAAAAAACAATCTATTTGCGTAGACAAAGTTTATATTAATCGCTTCTCTATCTCTCTACGCGCGAGAAAACATCCGAGCCGGAAAAACAACGGGATGTTTTGATGCGCCGCAACTGCGCATAACAATAATCGTGTGTATGTGCGTGTGGAATTTTTTTTCGTTTCGCCGTGCGAAAGCATATATGGTTTCTCAATGAAAACACGTCAATAGAACGAGGAAAATTTGATGATAAAAATTTAATCTACGTATTCGGTCGAAACAAATTTGTTTATTGTTCGATGCGAGGCTTTATATTTACGCATATTAGTAGTGTATAGTTGATTATGAATTTTTTACGCATTTTTTGGATGTCTTTTATTGGCAAAGCTTTTTGATAGTAGATTGAACTATACGTATATAAAAAGTGAAAAATAAACTAAACAATAAAAAATAAATCGAAACTAATTGCAGTGCATTTAAAACAGATGTTATACTATCTTGTAACTGAGCCAGATTTTACAAGCTAACACGGTAACTTTCGCTTAAATGTCCTTCTCTTTTACCATCCAAAAGGTAACATTTAGTCATAAACAATCAAACGAAATTATCTGAATAGTCGCTCCCAACAAGATAATTATTCAAGCGATTATCTACCTATAACCATAAATATACATTTCTAATATATGTAAACGATATATCCATTCCTTACAAAACATTTAACCACTTAAATTTTCCTCATTAAATAAACAAGAAACGAGACGCTCGCACAGACTAGACGCCGACGCGCGGTTATCGAACGTATAGTCGCATGCGGGCGCGCCTCGCAAAACCCACACATGGCCAGAAAAGCCCCCTTCGCTCCTTTTTTTCCCAACGAACAAACGAGCGCCCGAGCGCGCGCGGCTGATAAGCGATTGCGCGGGAGCCTCGTTAAGTGCAGTCCTTAACCGGAAAGGTGATAATAAGCGGCTCTCGCGCTTTAACTAATAGGCTCGCCTCGGTGTGCGTCTTTTTTTTTGCTTTTTACTTTTGTATATGGAAAGAAAAATAAAGGAGGTGATTTTCATGAGGTGTCGTTTTGTTTTTGGGTTCGCAGGCGATGCAGTCGCGGCGGTCGCGTCGCTGAGGATTGGAAGGAGACTGTGCTGGTGAGTGTACATACTTGGTTTGAGGTATTTTCTTTGATACTTGTAGTTTAGCATTTATAAGATATTTACTCTATATAGATGTAAGTGATAAGTCGCTCGCTGGTGCGAAAAAGTGAAAAAATTTACTGATATACTTTAGTGAATATTCACTTATCGAAGCAGTGGAATAAAATTTCTATTTCGAAATGAGTGAATATTCACTATATGGAAAATTGATCGATTTTGGTCACTTATTTGCACCAGTGAGCGACTTTTCATTTATTTATATTTAGAGAGCTACGTATTTCTAGTAAATAATAATTTGTTCTTGTGAGTTATTTTATAATATTATCGTAACCGCGCATGCAGAAATGTAAAAGGAAACTAACAAGGTAAGCGATACAATGGATTTGCATAATTGTGTTCAATGAGCGCATATGTAAATGGAAATTTAACGATGTTCTTCGGTTCCAATTTAGGATTTTTAGCATTTGTTTTTTAGAAGTGAAAAATGTGATACCTATTGTAAAGCTTTTTCACTAAATAATATTTAGAATTCCTTGAAATGAAATTAAAAGCTTCGTTCATGTGAAAACTGCAGAAACATGAAATTGAAAATACAAGTAAACAATAATTTCCACAACTGTGCTTTATACGTAAAAACTCTCCAACTAAAATACTCTTCACAAAAAGAAATCAAGCTCTAGCTTTAGCTCTACACCTTCTACCTCGCGCAAATTCTTCAACGTCCCCCCGCGAAAAACTCAACACCAATTCAGCCCCGAAATCCACACGCAGCTGCTGACAATTATATACACACACGCGAGCGATATCTCCCGTAGTAATCGGGCCCGCGCACCGCGGTGAACCTCAAATTTCCTTCTCTCGCATCAGGAAGAGCCGCGGCGCAGATAGCGCACCAGTCCTTATTATTTCAACGCGCGGTCCCGCATTAGCTGCCCGCACATACACATACGTACACACGCGCGCGGGCTCTCAAAGACCAATTTCCGGGCGCGCGAGCCGACGCTTATTTACATAGCCGGATAACGCGAGGAAACGTGCGCCAAGTGTAGTGGGAATGGATAGAGAGAGAGAGAGAGAGAGAGAGAGAGAGAGAGAGAGAGAGAGTTTTGGAGTGTAGGGTGGAAGGAAAGGTTGGGTGGTTGGTGTTGAAAGGTATGGGGTTGGGTGTGCGAAGAAAGTGGAAGAATAGATTTTTTTAGTTTTTTATTTGGTGGGAATTAAGGGTCCTAAGGAATGCTTGGGTGATTTGATGGCTGAAAATCTTTGAACTTCGGTAAATGAAGAAAGAAGGTAAAAATAGAATATGGGTATGTCCTGGTAGAGTGGTAGATAGAAATGATTCTATTGATAATGGGCAAAAAGTCTGTAAATTGACGTGGAGAATGGCTAGTTCCTATAGATCGTGATGAAACGATATTTGAGATCATCCTCTCCTATTTAATGGAATGACCACAACCTCAAAATTTTGTAAACTTAATTTCTGTCCTGATTTTCTCTTGTACTTAAAAATATTTACTTGCAATTGATGGTTTATCAGAACGTTAACAATAAGTAGAACATTTTGTTTATATACTGTTTCGGAAGATATATATAAAAATATTAATGTTTGCCATCTGATTTTGTCTCTCTCGCTGCCGTGATAATAATGACTTGTTACCGAGGTTTTTTCTGCGATGATGTCATATTTTTGCCGTGTCGTTAGCTTAAAACTATAGCTAAAAACTATGCCTTGTTTCGACTATATGAACAAACTGTCCAAATTTTTTCGCCATTTCAAGTCTGACTAGCTATGTTCTAGTGAAAAAATGTGCGATCAATTTCCGCCACTGTAAATGTTCATTTTTCGGAGAAAAAAAATAGTAAGAAAATTATAGAACTCTTTAGTGAAATTTTTGAAATGTTTCGAGTATAGTCATATAATTAGTATTATTTTTAAAATGTGAAATTTTTAATTTTCTTTAATTTATTGTAATTAAATTAAAATAACAACTAAAAATATCTTCCCTTATACGCACAGTTACAGTGGAAATGTCAACAGACTGTAACTTTTGATTTACATCAGCATTCACCTCGCTACTTTGTCTATACTCGTTTAATTCTATACTCAAGTTCTTTCTCATTTCTCGATTCTTTTGTCACAACAAAAACCAATTCCTGAAGCCCTACTTACCCCGCGTCCCTCGAAACGAAAATTACCAGACCGTATCTCCGAATCTAAATAATCACCGTCGCCGCACAATGCACCCATCCCCGAACGGCGATTTCTCAGCGGCAAACGCGTCGTGTTCCGCGCGTCAGAAACCCGTCGCGCGGATTAGTCAAGCCCGCATATTCCAGACCCCAGGACTGCATACACATACTCTCTCTCGGCTTCATATAGAACAATGAAATCGTCGTTAAAATGCAAAGCGCGCGCGCGGCGTTTCGACGATTCAAAAATCAAGCGCTAACCGGACTATATACGCTCCGCGCGGTGGCTTCTTCTCTGCGTATATATAAGAGGAAGTAATTTCGAGGGGGAAGAGAGAAAGAGAGAGAGAGATTCAAATTGACCGCGACGCGAGATTGCGAGTGAGTGTACTGCTGTTTATGGGGTCCGGTTCGTTATGCCGATTGGAGATGCTCTTTTTGCGACGCGCGCCAGCGGACGTAGTTGTGTTGGCATAATGAAGGAGAAACGGTGGATGAGTGAAAACGAGTAGTTTCAGTTTTGGTGGATTCGCGAAAGTTGCTGCTGATTGGTGAGGAGTTTCAGATGAGTGGGTTGGGTGAAGTTTTATGGGACTTGTAGTTAAAAAAAAATTGTGCGGTCGCTGTGTGGGAAGAGCGGAGACAGTCGTATTATTTAGGTGTTTTAATAATTAATGAGAAAGTCGCATAGCTTGATTCGAATAATGAAGTGTTCTACTGATTACAAAATAAAATCAGTCGCTTATTATAAAAGTACAATTATAGACGTGCGCTTCATATGAATTTTTAATTAAAATAACAAAAATTTTAACTTTTTCTTTTAAATGTAAAAAAAAAAATATCAAAAAATGTTCGCCTTACATAGCTACCACCTGTTCATTATAAAAAACCATAAAAAGTCTACCAAATTTCCCTACTATAGCTTCAAATACAAATCCATCCTACCGAAATTCCAAACCCACTCGCTCCCACCACCACTCGTACAAAATCAACCTCGAAAAAGGGAGAGAGAGAACTAGAACGAGCCGGCCGCGGGCATCACCATCAGGGCTTGCACACGTAAGGGATTGCCGCGCGCGTTGTCGCTCTCTCTCTCTCCCTCTCTCGCGATCGGCGCATTCAACCCGCTCTCGGGCCGCTGCTCCTGATTGCGCTGAATACGGCGAGCCTTCGCTGATTGACACTTGTTCCTGTCTGCGAGAGAGAGAGAGAGAGGAGAGCGGCCGCAGTGCCGTGCCTCGTGTGCTCGGAATAACGGGGCGATACCTACTGCGCCGTTGCTGCGGATTTTCCGATGGTGCGGGGAATTTTTCGGGGGCTCTATGTTGAGGTGTGAACTGAAATTTTGGAGAATATTAGTGGGAGAGTCTGATGATTCGATATGGGATGATGTGAATATTGTAAATGGATATGTTTTTTTTATTATTGGAGTGTGGTGAATTATGCTGATTATAAATTCTGTTAATTTGAATATAATCTCATTGTTATTTGAATAATTAATTTTTTTTTGTTTTCTGTGTAAATAAAAATTTACATCCGCATATATGGTTGATAACGATTGTCCAGGTGTCCATGAGAAAATTGTCTCCAACACATATATTGAATGGGCATGAGCTTAATAATTTATAACAAGAACATTTATTTTTTATTTAGAAACTGAAAATCGAAAAATATACCACAATATTTATGATCACCTGCACCTTGTATATTTCCCATTTTCATACCTGAAAGAAACACCATATACATACTGCCTCGATACCGAATCTTTCGCCAATTAATAATCAGCCAATGCACGTATCTATAAAGTAACTATTTGGTCAGTCCTGCGTCCACTATATACTCTCGACTTTCCAGCCTCGAGGTTCAATTCGCCGTGAGTTAATTTATCCGGGAAAAAAAAAGACAGCTCGCCGGGGATTAATTAAGCCCCGGCGCGCGAATTATCTCACAGTTTGCAGCGAAGCCTCGGACGATCTTTCTCGATCTAGCGCGCGTAATTTATTCTCGATCCAATAAAAGGGCACGGATATATGTGTGTGTGGGAAGTGGAAAAACAGAGCTTTTAAGCGATTGCGAGGGTGAACGACGAAAAATCGGACGCGACGCGGGGGACTGGATTCAATCATTCGGTGCGAGCTCTCGCTATATTCGTTTCGCGAAATTTCGTTGTGCGATTCGAGTGGATTTCGTTTCTCGTCGAGGCGAAAGTATCGCGTGCTAGCGCGAGTTAACTTTTATATACGTGCCGCTGCACGGCCGGAAAACAATAGAGTTTTATTCCTTTTCTCGGGGAATTTGAGTTTTGTTTCGCACAGGCGTTGGTTATCGTCGTTGTTGATTATTAGATTTTGGAATCGTATCATTTTGTATAGTATGAAAATGTGTTTTGTATTTGTTGATTGTACAAATGCAAATTGATATAGGTATTAAATTATAACGATTCATGTGATAGCACTAACGAATTATCAGTTCTGCATAGTGTTTGAGACAGATTTTAACGATGTTTGAGAGAATTCGAAGTTTTAACCTTATATATTGATAATTAAAATTATTACTTATGTCGACTGTAATTTACATTCACTGATAAGAATTTTTCCATCGGTCTTACAGT
>UXGD01002816.1:0-23518 GCA_900474315.1 Torymus auratus | reverse complement strand
TATACGTAACTCCAATGTTTTGAGTGAACCCCGCGTCCATTTGAGTTTTAGACTTTTTTAAATAATGTACTTAAACGACCCCCCCTCCCCCACACTTTCCATAGACCCTGGTACTGGACACCCCCTGAAGTTTCGTAGTTGTTGCGCCCCTGTCAACGATAGTCTATCAAGTGATAAACGATGAATTTTGTTAATTCATTCCCAATTAATCTCTGCTTGTCAAAAGATCCTTTTAATACATGCTTTTTGTAAATATTATGTTGATATAGGGTGAGCATTATCAAATAAATATTGATTGTTTATTATTTAATGTTGAAATTGGTACAAATATGTTAGTCGTTTCAATTTCATCTCTGAAAATAAGTACTATTATTTAAGCGTTACTATTAACACGAACACAATATTTCTAAAATGATCATTCCTATATGAGAAACAGAACAAGTGTTATTTTACCTTTTATAAAAAATGCATTTATCTTGGAAGTATAAATAGTAGAAGAAAGCTGTAAAATAAAAATTACCACCCTAGCTGTTGTACATTTTCCTGCATTACCAGCACAGAGGGTAAAAAATTTACCTGCTCAGGGTCAACATATGCGCAGAGGACACTAAGGGACAGTGTAGTGATTCCTATTTATGGTAACGTAGATTCCTATATATTTTAAACTCCCATGATAAGTTATATAGGACTATACGCATAGAATATAAATGTTTTACAAATGTGATATAAATGATACTTATTTTTACAGTAAGTAATTAAAAATAAATTTTGATCGAATATTTGCTTTTATAGATTGCATATAAATAATAAGTTATTTAAATAATAATATAACTATTTGATGATTCTATATAAATTTTATGATATTCTTAGTTTATCAAACAATTTTGTTTAACGACAAATAATTTTTTTTAAATCTTAAAAGTTTAAATTACAAACATAAATTTAATTTAGAATTGTGCCTGTGCAAATCTTCGGTTTACAGTTGGAAACCGTACTAGTTCGATAAATGCCAGAAAAATTATTCTATAATAGAATTAAACTAAAACCATGTAATATAGATAATAAATCAGAATACCTTGATATGTTTTATATGGAATTTTAATGTATTTTAAATAATTTAATTAAGAAAGGATGTAGTATACACCTATTGAAATTCAAAAAAGAAAATGTCAAATTCCAGAGTTATACATCCTTATACATGCATAATGAATTTTCGTTCTTGTAGAAGATCACGTACGTACGTATTATTATTATTATTATACCCAATACAGGCATTAAATAGTTTATGACTATAGAGTGAAATATAAACAATAATTTTTCAAGAACACTGCCTATATAATAATAATTTTAACAATTTTTCAAATAAACAGAAAAAATTCTGTTCAACTGTGTTGCAGCTTCCCTGTTTTCGTTTCTCCGAATCCCACCCACTTGATAACATATATATATATATTAATTTAAAAAAATGAAAATGCCATTAATGATACCGTGGACACGAGCTAAATAATTTATTAGCCAGTGCATTCGCATTCAAACCTCGGGCATGCCCGCCTCTGTACTTCAAGTCTCCCGTTCGCAGAATCCCCAGAAGATTCGGCGCGTTCACGGTGTTTGAATTCCTGCACGCGCCTCACGCGCATATGAGACCGGAATACCGCAGTCGCATTTACGCGTGCAGCTCAGCAGTGCTTCTTTTTTCGCTGTCGCTGTTGCTACTGCTGCTGAGGTTTTTTTTCGCACACGGTAGTCTGCAATGACTCCTACGAAATTTAAATCTTGAGTGACGCACGATCCGCAGGTTCATTGCCAATCGTTGACTGCTGTAAAGGCTGACCGTAGATTTCCTTTTTTTTATTTTTAAATTTAGTTTCGTTTTCTCTTTTCGGTATGTTTTGAGAGTAGTGCAGATGAACAGACTTCGTGTAATTCGGATGATCACGTGACGGCATACTATTTTGCGGTGACATAATATTATAAGTACATAATACATATCATTCGTTTATAAACGAACGATGTGTGAATTAGCGTTTATTATTATTAGCAAGAGTATACAAACATTGCATCTTGAGAAAGACACTTATTTTCAGAATTAGTAATTAAAATTAGGGTTTTTGAAAATTTTAATATTTTATAAAGCAATAACAATTTACCACAAATATGGAGAATATTTTTTTTTTTTTTTCAAAAATGCAGAATACGTCACTAACAATTATCTTATCTACAATGAGATAAGAAAAATATATTTATACCACTCTAACTTCAAAATCACAGCTTTGATATGATTTTTCGGCGCTTGTCGTATAAAATTCAGTTCGATACTAGGTAGTACGTAAACTACTACTACTCGCTTCGCTCGAGCGAAAAACGTCACACAAGATTACGCACCCGAGTTGAGAAGTACTATTACTTTGTTGTACAGCTGCAGACATACTTTAGATTTGAACTAAATCGACCAATCTCTTTATTATCTAATCGTATATCTTTCTTAAGTAAAAAATAAAAAAAAATAAATAAAATGATCATGATTCGAAAAACTTTCCAAAAATACTTTCTGTCAAATACAAACATTATTTTGACTTTATTTTGCACTTTCTCCTTATCAAATAGATACTATCTCTTTCAACAAAATTGAGATTACATTTGATTATTTTTTAATACTTCCACATAATTACCAACATTTGCAAGAATCCATCTTTTATTTCATATATTTACTTTTGAAATATTTATACCTATCTATTAACTACGCAGCAGCTTTTCATAAATCCACGCACGCATAAAGCGTGACAGAAAAATATTTCATCAGAATTAAATTAATTGACAAGGTGTCTTTAATCGTTGGCATCAGGCTGAACTTGTCAGCTTCTTAATTAAAGAATATTTCATTTTGACTAAATTCTCCTTCGAAAAACCCGTAAAACCTCTTGAAATACAAATATAAACATCCCTTATCAGGAAGCAATCGCACCAATCCAACAAAATCAATCGAACGAACCGACCCGTCCTTGGACCGAGAACAGACCGCACTTTTAGGAAAAAAATACTCAAACACGTGGTGCGCGCCCGCACCATCACCACTTCAAGACCTCACCTTGAGGGTGCACGAGCCACCTGATGGGCACGAGCTGCAGATGCCGCGGGCGGGCTCGCAAGCAAATGTTGCGTGCGCGAATGGCAGGTGCGCGGGCAGGTGGATAGGAAGTTTTAATTTTTGCGCACGCGCACCGGCACGCGTCCTGTGCTTACTTCGTTAGGCTAGTCGCTGATTATCATTATTGCCTTTTAGTCGGGTATAAATAACGAAATTACTTGTATTTGTGGGAAATAGGAAGATTGGAGATTTAGTAGATTAATGTTTCTGCTACTGTATAAGAAAGTGCTATGTAATGTAAAATATAATTGTCGAAAAAATAAGATAAAGGTTCTTATTAAAAAGACACAGTAATACGAAAGAAGAACTCTGTTTTTATATTGTTTTTATATTGTACGAGTTTGGATCAGCTCCCAGAACAAAAATAAACTACAAAATATCATCTAAAAAAAGGAAACCCAGAAAACAAGCTGTTATGATATGAAATTGATTTTATTCTTCTCCTTTTTGCTATATTTAAATTAATCTTTTCATAAATAGAAAGTATCGACATTTTAATATGTAACAAAATATATCATAAAATAAAATTAAAAAATAGATTAAAAACTAAACTCTCGTTTGTCTAAAATTTATTTAATGTCTATGTCATTTCGAGTATGGTGATGAAATCCAGTGTAAAAACTACACTGAAAATACCTTAGGGCAGCAGACGTGTGACTTGACGGTGTGAAGTGCCCCGTAGGGGCAAAAGTGTAAAAATGTGCGTTTTGGCTAAATTACCTGACATGTCATCAAATTCGGCCAATATTGAACAAAAAATAGAATAAATTAAGTCATAAACTGTAAAAATGAATAAAATTTATGTTTTTAGATATGTAAAATCTGTATTTAATTGTTGACTCCTATGAATAATGCTTAGTACAAAGAAAATAAAGGAATTCATTTGTCATTATATTGCATTCATAAATGATATTGGAATTCTATAAGGGAGTCTCCGTAAGCTAAACGAAAAATTCATTTTGATCAATGAAATCAATTATTTCTAATCATATTTTTAAAGTTTCTTCTCAGAAAAAAGACACATAAATGACTTCGTGAAAGTAATACGAACTTCACATATTTATTAGATCACATTTTCTTTACAGATTGGCCGAATTAGCTGAATTATAGAGGCGAAAGTATTTTGCTTCTACAAAATAAAAAAAAATATTTTTAATATTACTTCCATACTAATTTCAAGGAAAAAGTCTCACCTTTCGACTCGTTGAAATTTGATAATAGAAACTTGGATAACAATCTAGTAGTCATTTTTAAACAATTAAAAACTGTACAAAACGTATATTTTTGATATTTGGAAGCTAGCGACATCGTTTATTTAAGGTTTCGGATAAGTAAAGATAGCGAACTAGAAAAATGGCCGAATTAGCAAAGTGGACGAATTACCCCGACTTACCTTATATTTATTTTATACTTTTAGAAAGCCATTTTTTCAACCGGCTTGATTTATAGAAAAGTTCATCAAATTAAATAAGTATAACGAGTGCCAAAAATAATTCAAACCCCAATATCGTACATTATACTACATTGCTCAACCGGCATTTTTCCCTCAAATTTTAAAACCCACTCAGAATCACAACAATCCCATGTGCGACCTATCACACGGACGCCATTCCCAACGCCATCCGTGTATACATATGTACACATACAGGCGCCGCGAACGATACGCGTATCTCGCGCACACCTCGGACGCAATACCCATTCTCGAGTAAGTATTCGACGCTCGGTCGACAGCTCCGATCGTTCGGCCACTTGGCATTCATTCGGCGCTGTTATTCCTCGCGCGCGAGATTCTCCGCGATCTCATCATGCGGCGCGAGCGCGAGGAGGAATCGTCGTCTGGGAAAATCCGAAGGGCGCGGGGCGCGAGCTATGCGCTTGTACTTTCCGCGCACGTAGTATACATGTGATACACGCGGCCGGATAGACGCGCGAGCTATTGCGGTGCATAGACAAAGGATGGGAGGTGTGAATCAACCGGCGTTTTCGACTTTTCAATGAGCGGGTGGGAGGTTTTCATTAATTAAATTCTCGACGAGGTTGCGACTGGGATTTCCCTGGGTTTTGATTTGATATTCCATGAGGGTAGATATTTTATTGACGCGTTATACGATCTTATTAGGATATTGATTTTTACCCTGTGATCAGTGTGACTTGTAGGTAATTAAAAAATTCATGATGGGTTTTCAATTTGAATGTGTACGTAGGATACATTATTTTAACACACGTAAGCAAATAAAAACTACTTTTTTAAATTTAATTTTAAAACTTTATGTTATTTTCGACAAACTATAAAGGCAAAAATCGAAAAAATCTTATCGAAAAATTCATACGATATTTTAATCATAATGAAATCATTACAGATCCAACTAAATCCTCTATATAAACAAATGTTGGTTATTCTTTAAGCAACGTATGAGAAACGCACCCATACAGACCTTTAAATTACCTGCTAAAGAAAATTAAATTCTAAAACTTTTAATTATTAGTAATCATGAATTAATAGACATCTTGAATTCGAGAGTGTTCTTAATCAATTATTAGAAAGAACCAATAAGAATAATGTCTTCGGATACTATAAAACGGTGAATTTAAAAATTTGAAATCCATGTATTACTTATCACATCCAAAGGCTAGCCGCGCCCAAAACTCAAAGCAACCGATTTCCCCATTCAACGCGCCTCGTACCGTCTTCCGCCCATTATCCACCCCCGCATTCCTCCTGAATTTCTACATTTCCCGAAACGCGTCTCCGCAAAATCGGCACTTGCGCGTGTGTCCTTCCAATTCTTTTATTTCGTAAGACTTACGAAGGAATGTCCCTTCCGCGCCGACAAAGAGGATTCTGAATGGCGCGCGCGCGTACACAATGCGCTCGCGTCCTCTCGGCACGGCTCGGATTTAAAAAGGCGGGCTTCCACGAAAATCGAAGTGAAAAGGGAATTCGGCTCGTGTGTCCTGAGGAGGAGCGGACGATGATTTTCCGGGTAGGATGAGAGAGTGAGAGAGCCTCGAGGCGTGCATAAGTATACGATGCGCGCTTGATACGTAAGAAGGTTTTCGGAGAGATTCGGGGTTTCGTTCCTTTTTCAGGGTGGAAGTAGGTTAAAGGGAATCGTGAATAGGACTTGAAAAAACATTATTGGTATATTTGTTCCTCAATAATGTTCTGATTTGGTTTTATTATTTTAAATAGTTAAAATGTAAATACGTAAAAGAACTTGAAAATGCTATACCAGAACATTCACTTTAGTTCACTCAATAGTGTAGTAAACACTTATTATTATATTTATAAATTTTTTTATATACATTTATATGCACTTACATACATTTTCTTAAATTTACGCTATATAAAATTATAATCACCGAAGCGCCAGAAGCCATAGAGGCAGGACCGCGACATTGCGCCGAACGATTTGGCGGTGGCACTGGAGCAGTTACAGACTATGATGGAAAGCGTGCATGTGGCCCGCACAACCAGGAGGCATCGCTCCTTCTACCTAGGTCGTGCTCGTGAAGCCTGCACGGTCGCCATGAGGGCAGCAACTACCTCCCTCGATACACCTGTGCCGAACTGTTGGGGTGGACATTCGCCCCGTGACAACAGATGAATCTTATTGAGACGGTAGAACTACTGTCTTCCATGACAGTAAAAAAATGAGAAAAAAAAGTAATGTATTTCAAGATTTATTGAATTATTGATAGGACACAAGTGCGAGCGCTTTCGTACTCGACAATACTCGTGTTATGGTATATGATATAAATATATGTCATTTCACGCGGTTCACCAACCGTCATGTTCTATCGCCGGCGCTCGGGTTTTGGTATACAAATTGTGAGTCACCTCGAGCGATATAAGAGTCGATCGATAAGGTTTAAGGTAAACTGTAAATAGATATTTCCATTGTTCCTGTGTGTATAAGAAAGGCCGTACACTGTGCCTGTCCGACAGCTCAGTAGCCGTCAGTCTGCGCATGTAACTCTTTGAAAAAAGTCTGCTTTTACTATACCAATCCCATTGGTTATGTGCCTTATTAAACCGGAAATTACGACATAATTTGGTACTAGGCGTGGGGTGTAGGTATACTCAAGAAATCGAGAACAATTTCGATGACTGTGGAATATATAAAAAATTCGTAAACACGGAAATCATTTTTCCTTAAAAAGAAAGGGAGACCCCAGACCAGGAAAGGATTCAAGGGATATAATATACTGGAGGACCACACTGCAAAAAAATAAGGTGAGTGCTTTTGATTATATTTATCACACTCTACCTTCGTATTACAACAGTGAAACCAGCAGTGAAAGAAGTGTTTATTCTAGGCGCAGCCTAGGAAACCTAAGGGAGCATACGAGTGAAATACAGAATTATAGTCTAATGACGTATGAAGTAAAAGAGGCGCATGAGAAAACGTCTTTTCAAAAACGTAATTATTTTGACAGTTTTATGCATCACCTTATTGTACCGTGCGTGGCACACTAATACAGATTACAGGACTGATTTTCTATGTAAAATTGAAGATGATACACCCTGTCTCGTTTATGTGCTTAGCACCGCACAATGCGGAGATGCATAAAACTGTCAAAAACTTTACGTTTTCAAAAGTTAAAAGTACGGTGGATTTGTCGATATAGAAAATCGTGCAAGTAAAGAGATGCAAGAACGCCGTTTTGATGGAAGTCAAAGAAAATTTTAAAAATCCGAAAATGCTAAAGATGGAAAAAAGAAACCGGAATCGTTTTACAATCATTGCAAATGATCCGGGCACACCGAAGAACGTTGTTATTCCAAGCAACAACAACAAGATACTCGACAGAAACAGAATTTTCGTCAGAGTCAGCAAAAAGATCGTCCATCTCCAGTGAGAACACTAGATGAGAAGGCAGAAGAAAGGTATGATTCATACGCAAATCGTGTATGTCAGGACCGACAGTAAATAATTATCTTTAAAATCGAATATCCTGTAGTTAATCAATGATTAATTGCAATAGATTTTGGGCAAATATTATCATAAATATAATATTTCGTCCAACCCTTCATGGGTATCGGTGTAAACTTAAAAACATCATACACTGGACCCGTTGGAATTTGCGAATTTATAACATATACCAATCGTAAAAATTAATTAAAGGAATAATTAAATAAAGTTTGAGGAAGCTAAGTGCCAATGAAGTGGCAGCGGTTTTTTAATTCTAAAGGAAATAGTAGTTCTGTGAAATATAATTTCTTTTGAATGGTTCCTAAACTTTTTATAAAGTTTTTGGGCGTCGTTAATTGTGCAAAACAACTTTTATTTTTCAACTATTTATTGCTTCAAATACTAAATCGGTTATTTCTAACAAATCGTCCAAACAAATTTCTACTTCTGCAATAAACTCCATTAAATTTGCATTAAACGAATTTATATTTATTTGAGAACTACCTTTTCTCACAATCAATGTTAAGTTTTTGATATCATCTATATGTGTCTTAAACAGTTTATCAAATTTCCTAATTGAGTTTTTTTATAATGTTTGTCTGATTTGTCATAGGGGTTGCTATATTAGCGGTGGTATTATAGACGTCGATAATTTGTTTATTAATAGCCTCGGCGTCGTCGGCTGATATGGTTCCGGATAGAAATTTACTCACTCTTCCAATCGCATTTATCAATCCTCTTTTCCGCCTATCACCTTTTAATTCAAATAAGGTATTTACTTTTTCTTCTATTTTAACATGTCTAACACTTAAAGTATTTAAAGAAGGTTGATGATTGCAACCAGAATGATTTTCACATAATTCTATAATAGAGTATAATATACTCTATAATATTTGGGTACTATCCTTTCTCAAATCATGTAGATCTATGAAGTGGATGGTGGTCCAGACTTCATGGTAAGTACATACGAGCTTAAAATAGCTCTTCCCGAAGTATAGGTGTTGTTATATGTTTTACGAAATAATGATCTCCATCACCACTATGTCCTTGTGCTACACAAATAAAGAGTATTATAACTATCAACATCTGAAACAAACAATTAATTATTAAAGGATTTGGTATTATTTATATACCTCAGAGCATCTTGAGACTTAAATTTCAGTGTTGGTATTTTAGTTCCAGATGTCTTTTCTTAAAATACATTGCTTCTAAGGGACTAAACCCTGCTCCTTTATTTATCATATTGTTTAAAATAAACTGCACTTTCTTTAAGTGCTGTGACCAAGTTTCGGGTTTATCTGAAACTAATATTTTCAATTGGTCTTTTATGGTTGCATGTGCTCGTTCTAAATAACTATTTGATTGAGGATGTCCTGCTGCTGTGATAATGGGTTTGACTTTAAGATGTTTTAGTAAAATTTTTATTATTTCTGATTGAAATCCCGTTGCATTATCCATAATAATTTCAGCAGGAATTTCGTAAATATATATATAATTTTCTAGAAGTGCTTCTGCAGTTTCAATAGGTTGCGTTGATTTAACAGGTATAAAAGTTAAATTTTTTGTTAATTTATCTTGTATTGTTAAAATGTATTTGCAATCTTCCCTTGATGCCGGCAAGGGTTCTACGCGCGTAGTCTACAGCAATCCTTTCACCTACTGTCCTTGAAGAATGTATTAGAACTCCATCGGCTTGATTATTATGTTGTACCCTCTTAGTTAGTTGACAATCTTTACAGCTGTTTATATAAATCTTCTATATATCTTTCTTCATTTTTTTCCAATAAAACTTTCGACTTATTTCTCCTCGCTTCACTCGGGTGTATACGTCACAAGAGATGAAAATCTACTTTCTCTACTAGTATCGTAATGTACTATGCTAATTTTATTTTATTATTTTTATCTAATGTCCTCAAATTGTAATAAATCTGCATAAAGTCTGATGTTAGATGTCCTCTTAATTTTGCAAAGACTGTAAATGGATATTTCCATCGTTCCTGTGTGTATAAGAAGGACCGCTGTGCCAGTCCGAGAGCTGAGTATCTGTCACTCTGCACATGTAACTCTTTGAATAAAGTCTGCTTTTACTCCCAATCCCTCCGAGTCGGTGCCTTATTATTAAACCCGACATTACGACAAATAATTTTTTGTACAATCACGCCTATCGTCTCGATGACAAGCAATAATTGGCAATAGATTGCCAAGGAAATAGGACGAAAAGTGTATTCAATAGACGAGAATCTTTGAAGTGGATGAAAGAATGTAATAGTAAGTTAAAAATGCAAAAAAATGGACAGAGCTGCTTTTTTATATAGATGCAAATCTATATTCGATGTAAAGAACTGTCAAGACTATATTGGAAATTGGACATGTAAACATACTGAGAAAATAGAAGATGAACGAAGAATTAGAATCTGAGGTGAAAATTAAGAAAATATTATTAAGTCACATTTATCTTTATAAATTATAAATTCACACTTGTTCATGTTCATATATGGAGCATATACACGATAGAATAGACAAAAACTAAAATAGTATCAATTGTGCAACAATGCAAATCGTAAAATTACGAATAGATAGTGTATAAGGTGAGGATTATCTTATTTAATATGAATATTTAATATATATTTAATATAATTTTATATTATTTACCACGTGCTTCTTTTGTATTTTACGAACAATAAAGCATCTATACTAATTGCTGCTAGCTGTCAGCAAAACTTCACAACCTTTCATTAAACGTATTGTGTGCAATAATCCTCGCATAGATATCCTTTTAAAATTTTTTTACTTCGGACAATTTTGCTACGATTCTTTGAATTTCTGCCATATTTTTAGAATTTATACTTTTATATTGAAAACCGGATGATACTCTTAGATATTAGACATAAATTTGAATACACTGGAAAGAAATTAATCAAATTTCTGTAAGAATCAATTTCAATGATTTTACATAGTTTACAGCGTTGAGATATACTTTTTCAATTTGTTTAAATATGGTTTTAGTGTTTGACATCGTAATATTTTAATATTGTTTTTCGAAATTTAATATCTTAGATTTAGTCGATAAGATTTTGTGATAACCAAGATTCGATATCGTAGCACAAAAAAAGGTCTAAGAGACTGTAAGAAAAAGGTGCTGCATGTAACTCTTATTTTTGGATAATAACTACGGAGCAGCAGCGAACAAGAAAATTTTCATCTTTTATTTTTATCCTATATTCATAACACCATAATACATAAAATTTCTCTTCCTAACAATATGGAATTTTAGTTAGAAAATAGTTGCATAGAGTATTCTTCATAAATCTTGTTTTTATTAAAACTATATAGAAATAGCATTTTTCACGATATTTAAATTCATATTAATACGAATGGTTTTTAAAATAGTTTGACAACAATTAAGTACCAAATAATATGCAATACAAAAACTTAATAGAAATCAACTCCCATAAGAACTACGTACTTCAATTAATGTTAATTAAGACATTTCCTGTATGAAAAATCAATTTCAAATATCCACGAGCAAACCCCAAGGGTCAGATTTGACTTTCACATAGTCAAGCCACCTTATAAGATATCAACTTTTTCAAGCGTTCCATTAATTAATCCATCGTTTGTGATCTCACCTATACATAGGTCTGTATATACTAAACACAAATTTCGTCATATCCCCGAGACCGATCTATCTAATTATCGCGCTCGATTTGCGCAAGCGGGCGCACGCTTATAAAGGACTACCGTTCGCCGCTTTTTGCCTGGGGACGCAAAAGCATCGGCGTATATATAATACCGGGTGAGAGAGAGGACATTAAGGAGGCTGCCCCGAGGGCGACTTCAAATTCGCGCGCCCGTGGGGAATCCGCGCGCACGCCGCGCAGGCCAAACTGGTTTCGAGCCGGCAATTAATTCGATCTGACCCGCCTGCATATGCGCATGTGTGCGTGTGTGTGTGTGTGTTTGTGAAGAGAAGGAGGAGGTAAGAAGAAAGCCAGGCGGATAGTGAGGTAAGCGAAGATACCAGGACGTGGAGGGAAGAGAGGGTAGAAGATTTTCGCTGCGCAAATTGGTTTTTGAGATTGCAAATGAGGAGGCTTGGATTTGAGTTTTATTATACATGGTGTTATTTTTCAATAATAAAATATTTCTCTTATGTCGTCTTTTAAAGACTTTTTATTGTTTTTCTTAATAACTAATGACGTTTTAAATTTAATTTCATTCGAATTCCATTTAAATATCATCTTTTAAATGCTAATAGTTGTTACCATATTATTATTTAAATTCCGTAAAACCGTTTAGTAAAGTGAAAATTAAATGTTTCGAAATCCTATACTTTATTGAAAATATCTATAAGTATACGAAATTTGTTTTTCAAATTTATATAAAAATATTTATTTTGTAAAGTAAAGCCGACTCCTTCGATGCTCTCAAGTGTTCTACAAAGATTCTACATAATACAAAAAAATAATACAAAAAAATGTATATAAACGAAAATTTATTACCCATTATACTGTTAAATAGTCCATGTAAAGTTTTCAAGGAGAGACAATCACGAAGTAAACAAAAAGTACGTTAGACTTTCGGGCACCTGCTACGTGTAAGTAGGCGCGCAACGTATGCTAATTTAAATATCACTCTGCTAGATATTTAGAAAAATTCACACGATGTCTATCGCAAATTAGCATTTAAAACATCTGAAATTAAGCATACCAAAGTAAACTAGCTTCCAGTTTTTGTTTCAATAAGATAGTCTTTTATGAGATTATATCAATGGCGTCGAATGTAGCGACGGTGAACACATTCTGGTACCGTCGCCTTCCTATCTCATCTAGTATATAGAAAGTATCAAAATTTCCCACGATGAAACTCCAAACGTTCCAATTAACGTCTCATTTACCAAAAAAACATCAAACTACTGCCTAAAATTCTTAAATTATCCTTGCCCCATCAGACACCGTCCCTTCGCAGGCTCTATATCACATGAGTATATGCATACCTATAATAAGAGACGAAGCGGCTCGTACTTTATCGAGCACCCTTTATTAATGTCGTTTAACGACCGTATCTTCCGCGCGCAGCGATCACTCATTCTCTCTCACATGCGCATATGCGCGCACACGTGCACACTTATACGTATGAGGGGTGAGAATCGTCTTTTTACAGCCGATTCGGCTACGCGTTTATTAAATTATCGGGTGGTGCGAGCGGGCACTTTGTTAATGCCGGTTAAAAAATATGCTCCAAAATTTTTTGGGCTACAATGACGAAATGTTATGCACAAGGTATATATATGTAGCCTTATCTTCTTGCCTAAAGGTGTGAATTTTAAAACTTAATCATACCGTACATATAAGGCTTTTAAATTAATTAAAAAGAAAATTGATTGGCGTAAAAACTGATATGTTCATTATATAAGGGTATCCGTGTTAAAGTGCGGGTTTGACATAAATTTCTCACTTTTTTACTCGAGTTAAAAAAAAATATTCAAATTATGTGATTACCCCTCAAATTTACATTAATATAGTGCCTTTTTAAAATGAAAATTCATAAATCATTAAATAATATTTATGCATGTAAAATACTGTATAACTTAAATAATATAAAATTAATCATAAAAATTTCTTGACTATCCATCTCCGCAACGTCTGCGCAAAATGTACAAATCATACATAATCAATTATTAACGGCATCTATACATCGGGATATATCATGTTCAATGCTTATCTTTGCTTGCTGCGAATTTAACAAATTAACAACTGCCTTACGCGAGCGCTCGATCGATGCCGTGTAAGATTTCAACAGGTAACAATGAGAAGGGCGAAGAACGTGCCAGAAATCCGATACACACAGCCTGGCGTCTCTTTTTCTCTTGCTTATGCCCTCAACACGCGCTCGGAAGCTCGCGCGCGCAGGTCGCAAAGTGATACTCTGCGCGTATATGCCCCTTGCCAATAGGTGCGTGTGTGGTACACGCGCTCTGCCCACAGTCTTTCAGAATTAAGGTTTTTTTTTGCCAAGGCTGAAGGTTGTTGGAAATGTGTCTCCTGTTTTATGATAGAATGGAAAATTTTATGATTGTATTTTGAGTTTTAGAACAACGATCGTCGCGAGAACAATATGGCCTGAAACTTGAACTTATGAGAGTAAACAAGAATTAAGTGCGTGTTTATTCGATATAAACAATTAAATATTGTGTATACTAATTATGAATATATTCCTACATAAATGTTTATTTCGTAAAACCAACAATTTCAGTTTCGAATTGAATGACGAACAAAATCATAATTCTCGTATTTTGGTAACAATTAATTACAAATATTATTGTCACATGTATATACTATTGACAGTACACTACACATTGGTATTTTAAAAATTTTATTTTTATTAAAGCTATTGCTATCGTTTGAAGTGCAAAAAATTTCATCCACTAAAATCTGCACGATGTATGCATGAAAAAATTACAACTTTTACTCTCCACCATCACGCATCCACCTCAACCGTCAGCTTCTCGAGCTCTCTACAACCCTTCATTATATACGCTCAGTCGCCAACCGAGCGCGGCCGATACGCAAAATTTCGGTTGTGTATACATATATACTCGTGCAGCCGTCCCCGTTCCCCCTCATCACGACAACCGGTAGCGTATAGCTCCGAAAACTATTCCTCTCCTCTCCTCTCTCGTGTGCGCGCATCGCTTGCCGGAAAGACAAACAGACCCGCACAGCTCTCCCTCTCTACCTATATCTCGCGCGTTAACTGCCAGATACGAAGTCGGGGCGCGTGCCACCTCATAGCTACATGCACACAGATACACACATTCTGGTCTATAGCTCGCATCTGCCATATATACTATATAGGACACTATATGGCGCTCGCTCGCGCGCCGCACACAAAAACGCTTCCGCAGGAAGCAGTTGCGCCCCTGCGCGCGTTCTCCGTTCTTTTTTTAGAGGCCTCGTGCACGCGCGCGAGAGTATATGGCTGGCTTCTCTCCCCTCGAGTTCTTCGAGAAATTTCGAGGGGCGGTTGTACGGGATGACGACGCTGTGTGTACGTGCTGCATGCCCGCCTGTGCACGCTTTTTGATCTTGAAGTGCGCGCCTGGAATTTCGAGAATCGAAAGGCCCGGGATCTGCGGTTTCGGTGAGGAAGAAGGTACCGTGCGTGGTTTAGGAGGGGTACAGATAAGCCTCGAGTGGATGATTAAGGGAGGATTTTAATGATTATGAACTTTGTGTATTATGATAGGTAGATATTCTTAGGTGTTTTTTTTTATAATTTAGAATTTAACTAAAATTCAGTATATTAAATAAAATTTTGTTTTAACAATTATGCCAAATTATTATGCCACGTGTCATCCATACCTATATGTACAACTATACTATAAATTTTTATTAGCGTAAAATTCAGTCATCTGTATAGATGTTTGTCACTTTGGAACTCCATACCAGACTCTAGAATAAACTGTGCCAATATGTATACTTTTTAAGTGTCTAGCAAAGAGACAGCTACTCTAACTTCATTAATGAATCATACTGTTATTTTGTTTTCAAACACTATTAATTATAAATAAATAAATAAAAAATAAATAAATAAATAACGTCATGAATTGTAGGATTGAAATCTTTAATTTAGAAAATAAAATGAATATTTATAAATTTATCACAAAATTACTATTTGCATTGTACATAGAGTTTTATGCCAATGGATTTACAATGAAATTATCTATCACCCTTTTTCACGCTGAACGATAAATTAATTAAAAACAGCTTTCGCGACCGTATAATCAACTTGTTTCTCTCGTTGCAAGGCATGTAACACACACGTCGTTGATTTATATTTTTATTTTCCTGCCGACGCCGCAGGAACAATAAGACTCGCGACAGAAACTATTTGCATTCGTGATTCGAATGTGTGCTACGCGCGTACGAGCGTTCGAGCGAGCACGTGACTTGACTCCTTATCATCCCGAACGAGCAAATCTTGATTCTGTTAATTCGCGCAAAAACGTGCGCCACAGGATATCACTCGTATAAGGGGATCATTTGCATACTGCCAAGGTGATTCCCGGTATTTTTAACAATGTTAATTATAATTAATCTGTTTTATTTAGTTTTTTGTCATCGTTATAATTTTAATCGTTTTTGTGGTTATACCTATACAAAAAAAAATCATTGATTAGCAAACCTTTAAATAATTAATATTGAAATCAATATTTTTTCGAAAAGTATTAATTGACAATTAAATAGGGCTGCACAAGAGCGCGATATTTCCGTACTTATATTGTCTCGCTCTTATAAATTTTTGAAAATTTCTCTCTTGACTTGGTCTTTTCAGTCAATATGAAAAATATTATCGTCTTGTCTTGAAATTCTATGATCACCCCGCCAGCCTTCATCACTCTAAAATTTCGTTAAAGATGATAATCTTCCCCTTTTTTACAATAATTTTTCTCTTTTCCTCTACTTTTTCAACAATTGGAGGTTACATCTACGTTATTATGATTAGAAAATGTTAAGTTATTTTTAAGACTATACAAGATTCTTGACACCAAAATCTTGATATTGTATCGAAAACTGTATATAAATATTGTATCAATTATTGTCTTGAATATTTAGGCAAAACAATACAATATCAAAATTAATCTTGCTATTTCGTGCAGCCCTAGAATGTTATATTCCTTTAAAAATTATGAGTTGTATAAAAATCTTACACATCGACAAGATGTGCCTACCTGACAAATCAAATTTTACCAAACTATAAAAAATTCTTGTCAAAACAACGGTTTAATGTATGTGTATATAAGAATTTTGAAATTTTTCTACAGCGGCAACACAGTGTATACCTAGCACAAAAAACCCTTTCATCCCGCTAATTAAACAAGCTCAAATATTAGTCTACGCCACGCAGCGCGACTTGAAGAGGAAAAAAAGGTAAGTTAAGTCAAATAACCCGTCAAAGAGTCATCGAAAGGCAAATAGCCGACGGCGAAACAGTCGCTCGGAAATATCGGCGGGTAGACGTGCGTTCGCGCGTGTATAAAGGAAAGGGACACGAGCGACGGCCAGAAGAAGCACCACGAGAAACTCGTAAATTACTCTGAGAGCGCATAATTGCCGGCGGCGGGCCTGCATACCCGAAAAAGTGCACGCGTGTGCGCACGTGCGCAATTACGCCGTGATAATAATCGCGTGCACGCGCGTGCACAGGGCAATTTTTTCGATGGATTTTTCGGAGTGAATTGCTCTCCGAAATTCGCTAGTCCTGCACGTATATACGCTTAAAGGATTTCGGTGTTATGAGGTCAAGAGGTTTCAGCGAGCTGTATATATATATATATATATTTACCAGGGAACTTTGGGCAATGTGGGTAATGTGGGGCAATGCATTCTGCGCATGCTGAAAGAATTGTTGGATGATATGTGTAAGGTGGAATGACTATAACTATATAAACGAAATAGGAGATGCAGAAGGCTCTATATAAATGTTTAGATTCAAATGCCAAACTAAATTATAATTTGTAAATTTTATGTTCAATATTACACAAACAATATTTCTTATAATAAATCATATATGAAACTATGTATGGTGCTAAAAGTAACTACGTGTTTATAGCATTGCGATTCGAATTGACTTGCTGACATTAATATTTAAAATATTGTATAGCTCATATAAATAAATGAATCATCGTTCGTTATTAATAACAAATTATCATAAATAATGGTTTTTCGATAATATTAATTATTCTTCTCGTATTTTCTTAAATAAGAATAGTAAGATCAATGATATTCTTTAAGTATATATAATATAACTAAATTTAAAAAATCCTCGTAATGTTGATAGAAATTCTTTTTAAATTTATGCAGCATATATTGATGGACGATTTTTATTTTGTCGATTTTGCTTATTATTTTTACACTGATAAAAAAATGTCTTAGCAGCAAGTAGTATACACTTGATCCAAGAGGAACATAATTTTGTTTTATGACACTAGTAGCGATTTGCTTCAATCAAGAATAAAATATCCATCGAGTCCGTCTACTAGCCTCAATCGGATTGCTACTTAATTTAAGTATCAGTATATTAAAAAAGCGTGAGGTGATTTTGAATTTTTATAAAATGAATATTCTCAGTGCGAAAATAAATTCATTGTATTCAAAATTTATTATACTTGAGAAAAATTAGTCATTTGTACTGACTTTTGAGTTATAGATTGTTGTTTTGAAATCATGGCAAGATGTTCAATTCGTAAATTTCTGCCCGTTGCAGAAATAATTATTTTTCTTCAAATGTAACTATTATTGAAGAAAAAGAGAAGTCGATAATTTTGCAGAAAGTCTCGATATACTGGCTGTTAGTAGATTTTGTTTGAATAAAAGCAGGTATTTCTAAAGTATAGATTATTCTACGTACTTCTAGGATCAACTTTTTTCAGTTCTTGAATCGTTTCAAGAACGTACCCTGCTAGAAATATTAATCATAAAGAACCACGTAGACAGTGCATGGAAATCAGCAACCGGTCGAATAACTAGCCATTTTCGGATCTTGAACCCGTGAAAATTTTTGCTTGAGAATTCTAGAACTACAACACATTTCATTTTTAGGTAATTCGACCATTTGCCAATTTCCATTCACTGTATGCGTGGTTCTTTATTACCGATTATTAAGTTATCTTTGTGGCTAAGAATAATATTCCGCTTTTGTTTGATAATTATGTACCAATTTAATACATTTTGTATACACTTAACAACATTGATACTTTAACTACTGTAAGTACATTGTGTTACGGTTATATATTGGTATTTTCTCAAACGTTTCCAATTAATTAACACATGAACTATAAAATATCTTCAATTTTCTACCCGGATACCGAATAAAAAATAACCAGAAAATCGAAAGGAAAACCACTACAGAGCTATACACGCGTCGCGCAGGAGACAAAGCGATCACGAAGATCGTTACAGCCCATACAGAAAGACCCGGAAAGTATACATCGAAACGAGCTCGAGACGAAAAACGGCCGCCACGAGCGATAGGGGAGAGAAGAGCGGCAACTAAGACGCACGCGTACGTTTGGCCCTAAAGGAAAAAAGACGGTTTTCGCAGTTGCGACCTGCAGCCGCCGACGTTTAAACGCTTAAAGGGGCGTTATGGCTCCTCTCGACGGCAACATGCTCTCTCCGGTTTTTCGCTTTGATCGGCCTGCTGTGGCCGTGCTTTCTGGTAGTTGAGATTCCAGGGGGAAACTGCGATTGCGCACGTACTAGTAGTTTCATCGGTCAAAGGATTTTTAATGGACGAGATTGTCAGAGATTTTGTAAGGAATTTATAAACATTAAAATGCTGGTCAATAATATAACCGATCGTACGTCATCAATAAGTCTTTCTAAATTCAGAACACGGTGATTTGACCGCAATTTCTCAAAAGTTTATTATATTTCTTTGACTTTACGTAAAACATATTATTATTCAATTAAATGTCTCTAAACTTCAAAATCATATAAATCAGTTTCCCATTTTCCATGCATAACCGTTGCTTTGATTATTATTAAAAATGTATTTACTAAGGTTGTATTAGACAAATTTTTTTCTGCGTGGATTACTTATTCATTTGAACTTATCAATTCTTTAAAACTAACAGGAAACAACCGAAAACGTATCAGCGATCGCAATTTAACATATAAAAAAGATAATATGCTACTGAAAAGCGTTTAAACATTTACGGTAACAGCGTAACGTGATATTCAAGTGATCAAGTGAGCTTTCCATTGATTCAATAATAAAAAGAACCCTATAAACATACAAATAAAATCTTCAAATAAAATAATCATCGAATCATGAATATATTTCATTTAATAAATTGACGATAATTTTCTTTCGTCCAAATTAATTAACATAATAACGCGTTACAGTCCCCACCGACAAAACTTTCCATATTATATATACCCGAAACGATCACTTCCGATCCGACAAAACGTTACGCAAAGTACGCGTCTCGCAATCAGCCCTCGACCCACCGGACCACTATACATACACACTCCTGTACGCACGCATCAGAGGAGATTTCCCCTCTCGCTTCTCCTTTCTTTCGGGGCCCCGTATACATATATACCTATATACACTGCAGTACTCTGCTCGCGCTCGTCTCCCAATACGCGATCCGAAGAAAGAAAGCGCAAAAGAAAGAGAGGGGCACAGCCCTGCAGCAGCGGGCCCCGAGCCGGCATCATGAGGCAGCCGCAGCTTGACGCGTGCAGGTAGGTATATACAAGCGTCAGGCAGCAGCTGCCGCTCTCTCTCTCTCTCTCTCTCCCCTCTCTGTATTTTGCCGTGTAGAGTGTATATACACAGAGAGCACGCGGGCCCCTAGCGCACACGCGCTCTTTTTCCTTCCCCCTGCAGCAGCAGCACAGAGCCAGCAGCAGCAACAGCTAGGCAGCAGGCGCTCGGCAGGCGGCACAGGCTAAATTAGTCCCGGCGCAACTGTCGTGCGTGCAACATGCTGGCGAGGAGCGCAGCCGAGAATCGCGGCCCGTCGAGACGCCGCTCTATCGTCCGGCTAGTCTGATTGAGAGCAGGATTTTTCGTCAATCTCTCTCTCACTTTCCAAAGAAATAACTGTGTTTTCTCGTCATTCGCGGATAAATTCGATTGCGTAGTTTACTACCGACTCCAAAGGGGTGAGACGGCAACCCCCTATATTTGTGCCTCGTCGTGCGATTCCAGCCCCTCAGCGAGTGTGATATTTAGTGGCGATTATTATTTGTACGCAGTGCGCGAGTGTAAGTGTCGTCTATATACAAGATGCTGCTGAAGGTGTTACTACTGTTGTGCCTGGCCGGTGCGCTGGCAATGCCGGAACCGAGGCCGGAGGAGGACCTCATGGACCTGTACGTGCAGCACATGGATGAGACCATGGGCACGAGGGCTTATTACGAGAGATTGAGGGCGGAGAAGGAGGCGAGAAGCGAGAGCCAAACGCGACATAAACGCAGCGTGATGGAAAGCCCACTGTTCCAGGTGGCCAGGCCGGTCAAGCAGAGCCTCGAGGGAGACGATCGGCCGAAAGGTATACGTCTCTTCTGTATTATAGGGGTTTTCAAAGGGGCGAGTTGCACAGATTTCGTTTGTTTGGGTGTGCGTATCGGTGCTAAGCTTTGTACATTTGAAAAGATAATAAAATATACCGATAACAAGTTGACTATACTCCATAACCGCAAGTGTGGTCAAAAATGCCTCATAAGAGTTATTTTTAACAATTTTTATCGCTTTCAATGTTTTAGAAACTATTTTAAAAGTAATTGGATAAATAGTCAACTAAGGCATCAAAATAATAAATAAAGTAACACTAAATTGTATTTTTTTCTTTCTTTCTCTTGCAGCTAAAAAGAGGATGCCTTACGAAAAGGACGGTTTGGATTTTCCAAACGGACGCGAAGAGAACTACGATCAGGATACGGACGTCATTGATGAAAAGCCTGCCAAACCTAAATACACGACTACAGTCATAGTTTCGAGCGAAGGAATTTTCAAATCAATGTCCCCGGAAGAGATCGAAGAGTTCTTGAGTAAGAAAAAATCGAAAAAATCCACATTCCTGAAAAAGTCGCAAGAAATCGTCAAGGACGGCTGGCGAGTCCCTGTGGGTACCGTCCGAATTACAAAGGATGGATACTTCAGATCGGTAACTCTCGAGTCCATCAGTGATATGATGAAGTTATCTAACGACCGTGAATCGTCATTTACGAAAAACTCCGAATTATCTTCCGATGAAACTGACGAGTCTAAGGCAGCTGTTCCAGAGGAAGAAAGCGATACCGAAGATATTAGCGCCGCTATCGATGCGGTGGTGGAAGAAGATCACGAGAGGTTGGTAGAGACTAAACCAAAGCTCCTGAACAAGTTCGCGAAATACGCGCGCGAAAAGCGTGCCGTCCACGGCCAGCACAAGAACATGCACTTCTCGAGGCGAGAGAAGCTGGACGAGGATGGTGACGTTGTTCTCGAGTGGGACCCTACAGACGACGAGAACGTGACGTTCAGGGTGACGGCTAAGACTCTGGGCTACGTCGGGCTGGGGTTCAATGATAAGGGACACATGATGGGCGCCGATATCGTACTCGCCTGGGTTGACGATCACACCCACGTGCCTACGCTTCTGGTGAGTTGATTGTTCAATGATTATGTTATATGTATGGTGTACGGTGGAGCTGTTCTCGAATCTACTCTTCCATTTACTTTTAGGTACCTAAGCTATAAAGAAACCAAAAACTATAGTATTAGGAAAAGGCAATAGATAAGATTTCTGGTATCTTTAGAGTCAAAAGTCTGAATTGGCAATTTTACAATGCACAACTGACGATAGGATAAGCAATACGCAAAGTACAAAGTATCTATAACAAAAGGATCATAGAGCAATGGCGGTGTTCATTAATTATAAACAAATTAATATAATTATACGTTTTAATGTTAAAGTATATATATCTGAGCTCTATACTCACGAACTTGTATAACGCTACTTTTAATAAATCAGAGAAATCGATCAGGAGCAATAATTCATTTTAATACTATAACTACAAAAACAACAACAAAATTATATTTATACACACACACACTAACTGAACTTCCATCCATTAATAACGATAACGCCGCCCAACCCTCGTAAAAAGAAAAAGCGAGCGACGAACCAAGACCAAAACAAATAGCGTAACGGTCATTACGCGCGGCGATTCGTGCGCAGTCATCGATAACCGCATGATGAATGACCGGGGCGGCCATTCATACGCGACACCTAAGTAGAAGGAACGGCCACGTGCGCGTCGTGATTTTCCAGCCTGCGCGTGCGATGCCTATATATATGCTGTGTACCTACCAGCGGCAGTAGTTATAAGGTAGTAGGTAGGTATATAGGAGCGGCCGGGAAGACGAATGGCTCACGCGAATCAGAAACGAATTAGCATTTCCTTTTCAGAGCGCGGTGGTCTTGTGGTTTTTTGTTTTTTGTTTTGGCTGAATAATGGAGATTAAAACGTTGGAAGGATGTTGGATCGGACGATGGGATGTGTGTTGGTTTAGATTGAGCGCTAAAAGTGATTGGGTTGCTGGTATATGGGTTTTGATGATTGAAAGCAGCGAATTAGTTTTGTCGATACTACGGATTTTCATTTGGATGTGATAGATTGCTACAGGTGGATTGTCGTATTTTATTCATATGTATTTGGAGAGTTGATTATTTCAACAAATTATTATATATGGGCATATCTCTAGAACTTTTGACTATAAAAAAGATCATTTTTATAGTAATTTATTGCTGCTATTAAAATACTGTGCTAAGCACATAAACGAAACATGGTGGCGAATCTTCATTTTCAACCTAGAAAACCAGTCCGGTAAACCAAATTGGTGTGCAAGGTACGGTATCGTCTGGGGATGAACAACAATTTCCAAAAAAGTC
>UXGD01002815.1:0-23521 GCA_900474315.1 Torymus auratus | reverse complement strand
AACATTTTTAGCAGGGTGTCCAACAAAGTTTTGTAATGTTTAAATGTTTCTCAATATAGAAATCATCGCTCATGATTACTTTAATAATATAAGCTAATTATACGAGTGAAACTGTGACTATAAAAAGTTCAAATCAAGGTTGATGTAAATTAAATTATATCAAATATATTTATTCTTCAATATAGATGATGCTTTCCTTAGATTAGTGATATTTTCAACCATTTTTAAAATGATTGAAACATTATTTGACTTGTAAACGGTTGCAGTAACATAATTAAGTAAGTAATAGAATATTCGAATTATTCATTTATATTTATATTTATGGAAACAAATATTTTCAGTTTGTTTGTAATAAATAAATTTCTTCAGATAACAGCCTAAGAGGGTATTTATGTGTATAATTATTATTTCCTAACGGCAAATAATTAACACAGACAAAAGAATATCAATTTTTATATACGGCATTTTTAAATCCATTCAATCACTTTATTTTAAAATCAATCAATATACTGACATAGTAGAAAATGTATTATAGATCTCAATTTATAACTACAAATATATTATAGTTATTAATATTTTTTGTATGTGTCGCTCTACTTTCGTATGAATCATAATATATATTTCACTCATTTTTTTATTAATTATCTCTATGTGTAGAGCAAAAAACTCCAGCTAATATAATTGTAATTCAATATTCAAAATAATGTCCAGATAAATAAATCATGAACATAGAAATCATTTATTTTTACTCTATCGAAGAAAATACGAAAAACTGTTTACAAATTGGGTAAGGGAATTTTTCATAATGTAAAACAATCGGAATATTTTTGGTATAAACGATTAATCTTTATTTTCACTTTCGATAGCGCACTCTACTATTATCTGTAGCAGTACGCTGCCACAACAATACTCTATCACGCCAATCATTCGTTTCTCAACCACACTAATAATATACTTTTCATAAAAAAACAAAATATTTACAACGTGTTTTTAATACTTCGTCGCGGTATTACATCGCGAGGGACGAATTCAAGGAATGTAGACAATATCGGCGGCAGCCTTATGGTTCAACACCTTCTCAATGAAGTCCAGGTAGGCGGTGACCCTGGTGTAGAGCCTAAGCTCAGGTGCCTGGGGTACGCACTTGAAGATAGACTTGGTCTCCTCGCTGCAGCTGTTGGCCGCGTTCAGGATACCGATGAGGGTGTTGTCATGGACGAGTGGACTGCCGCTGATTTCCTGCAAAGATAATTATTCATTTAGTACCTAGGTTTTAGGTATTGGTTCTAGGTTCTTCATTACAATACAGCATCTTTACTGATCGTATTCAGAATCCCATAGGATGACGATTGTACGCAGAAACTTACATTGTTGTATTCAGGGACTTTGGGGACGAAGACACCGCAGATGTTGCCCTTGGTGATAATGGATGTAGCCTTCATGGAGCACTCCTCGTTGGAGATAACCTTGGTGACGAGAGTGTTCAGCTTCTCTTTACTGTATCCAGAAATGACAGCCTGGTAGTCCTCGTAGTCGTTGATCGGCTCGGGGAGGTTAACCTGACGATAGAGACGGTCGTAGGCGAGGTCGAAGGCGCGCTGTACCTTCATGATGGCAATGTCGTGCTCGTGGTGACGGCAGGCACTAGCGACATAGTCCTTGGGGTACATGATGCGTTTGACGCGTGAGAACAGACGCTCTTCCTTGTAATCCATGTTCGCTGGGGGTGGACTATCGGCACCGCTCCTCACGTACAGGATGTCAATCTTCTCGTTGATGACGCAGTGGGCGGCGGTGATTACGTGGCGCGAGTCGAGGATTGCACCGTCGCATACATGCACGAGCGCGTCGGTCTCGGGGTTGTGGCGCAGGATGTCCACATGGTAGCGCGGACGGGGCTCCGGCACTGTGGGTTCTGTTGGTTCCTTTGGTTCCTCAGGCGATTCTTTTGGCACGGCTACGAATAAAGTCATAGTTTGTTAGAAGTGCTGAGGTTCGAGTTAAAATTTTTATAGTTAAATTTTAGCGTTGGTGAGTTTCGTAAGCAAGCGACTGTTACCACACGACTAGCATTGAAATCACTCCCGAATATAATTTAAACGTTTCAATTTCGTTATATAAAATCTACTTGAAGAAATTTTTTTTTTAAATTCGCTGCAAATTACAATGCTAAAGTTATAAAAAATGTAAATTCATATATATTATAAAATTATCATAAATAAAATATTTTTTTTTATAAAATCGTTATTGCTTTGGAATAAGGGATAGTAAATTAAACTTACCATCGAGGGATTTAGCGAAGGTGGCACTCACGAAGAGTCCGACGAGGAGTAGAGTCAAACTGCGGCTGATCATTTTGTCAAAGTCAAGTAATAACTTGCGATTGCTATTGCAGCTCCTCGATATAATACCGATCGTTGCCAAATGCGCTTGACGAATGTGACTTATCCAAAGCTACCCCGGCACTTAAATACCCGGCGCCTAAGCCCCGAAAAGCAAACAAAGAACACCTCACGCATCTGAGAACAAAAGTGCTCGGCGCCCGGCGTGCACCGCGCGATGCGCACGTGCGTCATCCGGACCAAACACAGATTTTTTTGCAACATCTGACTATTATGCCGAATTTTGATAAGACGAAAATAACCGGGCGCGTGCGGGTACGCGGACCAATCGTCACCTCCGATAACACATGAATCATCGCGATCGACAGATGTATTAAGTGTTTGACTTGCCCCCATCGCGAATACTTGCACGCGCGTACACGCCTGCATGCCAACGCGCGCGTGCGCGTTCTTTTCGCGAGCTGCTTCAGCACGCGCGTTGACGACGACGACCCTGTGATTGTTTATCTTTCGCGTGCCTCCCGATGATTGGTATCGCGGGGTAATTGGGTGGAGAAAAGATCGTTGATGTTTGCCGCAGCTCACAGGCCAATGTTTGTACGAAAGCTCGCGGAACGATTTTTTTTCTGACACGGGTTCAGTAGTTTGGCATTTTTAGTAGGCTTTACTTGGTACGGAATCGAAGTACGTGAAAAAGGCAAATTAATTCTTTAGATTTATATCTAAACTATAAATTTATAAATTTATAAATTTATATCTTTCTTTAGATTTAATTCATATCTTGTAGGATTGTGCAATAAAAAATTGACGAGCATTCGATTGTATTTTTATATGGAACAAATTTGTTAATATTTTTGGGATAATTTTATTCGGAGTCCTAAGAAAGATTAAATTTAACTATGCAATATTTGCAATATGATTAAAAGTGAGAAGCGCATAGTCTGAATACTGATATAATATGTCTGATACATTTTATTCATCCGAATTTTCAAGAACAATGATAAGAATTTTATGTTTAAAAAAAATAATTATGCTTTTTTACTATGATAAATTTACTTCGTATATAAAGATGAAGAAAACGTTTTACGTCTAAAGCGAAGATAAAATGCTCAAGATTTCTAAGTAAAATATGAATTGGATCATGCAGAGCTAATATTTTATCAGCTTTTATCAAAGATTCGGCAGCACTTCTCATATATAAACGATCAATTCGAGTTAGCAAGTCTTAGGCGATCTCCGCGATCAATCTTATTTACATCACTGTATTTTTCACCTTACAGTTTGCTTTGGGAAAATGTATTACCGCTATCCATTGCTATTCCTGATCGGATTCATTTTAAGCATCTCCAATGCTGAACGTGAGTCAAGCAACATACTTTTATATAAAGCATTTTTTTGAAAGGTAACTCAATTTCAACAAATTTTCCATTGACATTTTACAGCAGTAACGGAAGACCCATACGAGAACGAGATAACTCATCGCGATGACTACAGCAAGAGCCGCATCATCAATGGAGTGGCGAGCGCCGAAGAGGACTACCGCTATATGGTCGCGGTGATGAGTATCGTCAATACTGTGCCCCTCCTGAAGTGCGGCGGTGCGATCATCCACCGGCGCTACGTCCTCACCGCCGCGCACTGCGTCGACAAGGTCAAGAGCTCGGACATCGTGATCAGGAGCGGCGGTGTCGTGGGCGCGGACCAGAACAAACCATACACCGAGCCCAGATCCTTCCATAGAGTAGTGAAGATCTTCACGCCTAAGATGTACTCCAGTCTGCCCTGTCGCAAGCATCAACATGACATTGCTATTTTGAAGGTGAATTGTGATTTTCTTTATAAATTCACTCTTCAGATGTAACCTAAATGTAGACTTCGAGTCTCTCAAAACTTTTGGAAAACTTAGTACCTAAAATATTTAGGTACGGCGTGGAAGTTATTATTGTTTTGAACTTAACAATTTTTTTTTATTTACAGGTAAGGGAGAGTTTCGACCTTGCATATGACAAGCGCTACAGGCAAGTCAACCTGCCCGAGTACGATGGCGACTACGAGGGTGCGCTGGCCACGTTCACCGGCTACGGAGCTGACCTGGTCCATTCGACCTCTCGCAATGAGCTGACTGAAAAACCCGCGTTTGCGTATCCAGATCAGCTGCTTTCTCTGCAAACCACTATTATCTCGAACGAGGAGTGTCAGGAAAAGGCGGCTGTTATCGTCACCGACGGTACAATCTGCGCTGCGTCTATTGATGATACTGCCAAGACCTTTATGGTAAGATACTTTTGAAAAAGGTTTACAAAAGGGTAATTTTTGTCAGCAAAATTGTACGTTAAATTTATTTTACAGGATGATGACGGTGGTCCTCTCGTTCATGACGGTGTCATCTTAGGAATTTTGAATGGACGGAAAGACAAGTTCGCTACAGGCAACGTCGAAGTATTCACCAGAGTTTCGACGTACATACCATTCATTAAGAGTGTACTGGAGCACCAAAATACTTACAATGTGGAAGTTCGCTAATTATCGTGGAAGTTCATCAGATCATTGACGTTTCATTTTTTCATGATAATTTGTACATAGTTTTTTCATTATGTAAACTAAAGAAATAATTAATAAACTAAATGTTAAAATAAACAAATACCGTACTTATTGAACCCCTTAAATAATAGATATGTTGAATTTACATAAACAACAAAAGTTTTTGCAATTTGATACATATTAATTATGTTGAACAGGTTTTTAAATTAAAATAAATTTTGTTATCTATCGTATGAAAATTTTATGATTTATCAAATGTTGAAGTAATATAAAAATCTAATATGAAATATAAAATGTAATACAGTATACGAAGTAATTTCATAGCTAACAAAGAAGAACAAAATTCGTGTTAATTGTTAGAAAACGTATAATAAACTGTAAAAAATATTATTTAGATTTGATCACTTTTCTTTATAACGGAGTAACATCATTTTGATTAGTTCACAAAAATTATCTGTTACAGAAGAAAAAATATTAATGTTTGACTCATAAAGCAAAGCATGTGGTCACATACAAAAATATTAACAGATTATGAATCGAAGATATATAAGAAACGTTCAGGTTAAAAGTAAAAGCTTTTATCAATTGAACTTAACTTTATTTAATATCATTTAATAAGATTGCTGGTTTTATAAAAAAAAGTTAAAAAAGTAATAATTATATATTCAGGAATGTCATCACAAAAATCCATCATCGATGATTTACGTGTATAATGAGAAGTAACACGTAGCTATAACGTTATTAGATTAATTTCTATTTTAAGTATCCACAATATTCTCATACTTTAATTAGCATTTTTATCACACCATCACGCCAGTAAAAAAGGTGAATTTATTACAGAATAAATTTTGATTAGTTTATTAGCTTACCGTATAAGTACTTCATATCATAATTTGCTTATTTTGGATATTCCAAAACTGGACATTTTTTTTTCAAAATTACATGAAGTATTTATACATCTGCAAAAATAATGAAGATAAAGAGAAGTATCAATATACTACCAGCTGCCATTTCTTCACCTCAATTTATCAATCTTTTCATATCTATTTCCAAAAATACTTACTTTTGACGCAGGTTTTTTTTCCTTACTTATCTCGCTGTTCATATAACCAGCTAGTCCTCTGTTTCTACTAGGAAAATTTGGTCTTTACATCGGACCACTGGCGCGTTCCCTGTGGTCGTACTTTAGTTTGAATAATAATGATTTGGCTGTATCTACAATACATGAAATATAGCGATTGCATGAATGTCAATTTCACTTGTTTTTCAATTATTGCCAGCGCGTATCCATACATTATGCAAGAATTTGGTAGGTGGGGGGTCCATTGAGTATTTAAGAACTCTGTACATTACGCAACATCATATCATTTTGTCACCTTATTTGGTCCAGTTTACATTTAGCTACTGTCAAAATGTATGGTCCTAGGCTATTGACCTTCTTCATTGGAATTTTAATAACTTTTTCGTTGATTGGCGGTAAGTTGCGTAATCGTATGATACTTTGAATAACATTCTATTTGCTTGTTGATAAAAGAGATTAATGTGCAAACAACAATCAGCTATTAACATTCTGGAAATGCGAATATTCTAGATTCATTTCAAACTAAAATAAAGTTCTTGGGCATTGGAAAATTCTGAATTTAATAATAAAGACAATAATGCTTTCTTAGTAAACTCAATAAACAAATTTTATGTATATAGCTGAGGACATTCCGCAAAATGAGACGACGCTTCTGGAAGACTCAGCCACCACGATCGTAAACGCAACCGTGAGTCCACCTCATCATGGAACCAAGATGTCAAGGAAGCCTCGAATCCTCGACGGTCAGGTGGCCCAGGAGAGTGACTACCCTTACATGGTGTCCATCATGCGCGTAGTTCGTGGTGTCCCAGCCCTACTCTGTGGAGGCGCCATCATCGATCGCAGGCACGTTCTGACAGCGGCCCACTGTGTCGATCGGATCCGTAGCTGCGACCTCGTCATCCGAACCGGAGGCGCCATCGGGTCTGCCAACTATAGCCCGCACCTCGACCCCAGAACCTTCCATAACGTGGTGAAGTCATTCGTACCGAGGCAGTATTCTGGTGTGGCTTGTAGAAGACACCTGCACGATATCGCCATTCTGAAGGTTGATGTGAGCTTCTTTTATGGATGAATTTTAAGGGATTAGAGTTGACTGTCATGAGAGGATAACTTGAATCCCATGTAAAAGCTACAAGGAGTTAAAATGTTTTATTGATCATATATATCAGTTAAGGAATCTTTTAAATTAGCACAAGATACAAATGGTCTGCTGGAATTTAAATTATTTTATAATTAAAGTATTCAAATTAAATCGTTGAGATTAAAAACAGCTGTGAAAAGGAATACCGAATATTTTCCTTATTTTTCATCTGTTAATCAATCTGAATTTGATAAATCTTTTCGAGAAAGGAATGTCACGAATATCGAACGTTCGTTGCTCAATAATTTACAATTGACTTAACTGAAAACAGATCAAACTAATCACTAAAACTAATCCAATTACACAATAATATCATGCTTATTCACCGCATAATAATAACACTTGAAAATATCTTATCGCAATAACCTTCAGGTGAGAATGAGCTTCGACCTTAACGATGACAAGCGCTTCAGGAAGGTCAACCTACCAGAGTTCGATGGAGACTACGAGGGCCTCAGCGCCACATTCACGGGTTATGGGCCTGACTATGCAAGGGCAGCCACCAACCAATCCCAGGGATTGAAGAACTACTATCTTCAGTACGTGAATCAGCTACGTTCTATGCAAACGACTGTTATCTCAAACGAGCAATGCCAGGATAACGTTGACAACGTGGTTACTGATGGTACGATCTGTGCCAGGCCATGGAACCCTACTTCCCACTCTTGTTTCGTAAGTCCAACGTCAGAATTTGTTTTAATATTTATGGAAAATTATTTTCATGTCACGGTTATGAAAGAATGAAGAATTATTTCTGTCCTGGTACTTAGGAAGATGAAGGTGGTCCCCTTGTCCGTGAAGGAACAATCATTGGAATATTGAACGACCGCAAGTGTAATATCAACCAACCGGAAATGTTCACCAGGGTCTCTCATTACCTTCACTTTATCAATACCGTACTGACACACCAAAGCTCGGCTGATGTACTTATTTATTAATTGTAAATAAATAATATTAGTTTTTATACTAATATCATTTGTAGTATTGTAAGTTAGATCTGCGAATTTTAACAAGTTAGTGAAATAAAAAATTATTTTTTATACTTAAGTAAAAGATATCCAAAACTTATTTTACCCTCATGCAAAAATTTAAAATTCAAAAGGAGACACAAATATTCCACGTAGCGACGCGTAATAATAGTCATACAGCATACCTAAGTATGAGTAGACTGATATAACGCAGAGAAAATCATACTCCATCGCTCCATTAACACTTGTCAGTGAATATTCACTGAAGTATTAGTCGATTCTTTCACTTATTCGCACAATTGAACGACTTTTAACTTGTTTTATTTTATTTATTTTATTTCATTAAATTAACGGGAATTATCCCTATACATAAACATAAAAAAGCCAAATAGGCAAAAATTAAATAACAAATGAAAAGAACAAGTAGCAATGATGATCTGAGAATATGCTGTAGTAAACTAACAGAATTTTAGTAAAAACACTTTTACATGATTTTTGAGTGTGTACAAATTTGACATCTTTGGTGTTATTCATTTTTGGAGCAACATTCAGATGTAATTCGAAATTTGGAGTCATTTCATTGGCAGGATTATTGTTAATCTTACGAACAGTTGGCCGTGGTTTAAAAACCTTTTTAATCCTACTGCGGGGGTATGTGACCACGCGCCAAAATCTCATGTAACAAAAAGTCTAAAGCCTCTTAAAAAATTATTATGTTTGAATAGGTTAGTTTACCTCGCTACTCGAGAAAAGACGAGTTTTCGGGAACTGATTTAGCAGATTTTACCGTGCAAATTTGAGACTGAGATTTGCGCGAAAAATTTAAAGTTATGACCCGAGAAAATTTCATTATTTTAAACGATCAGATTAAAATCACTTATTTCAATTTTTTCATATATATCACAACATCTATCTATAAATAATTTTAAATATATCCTTTTTCAATAATTATTTGATACTCGAAATCGAAAACTAACAATAATAGTCTATTGATAACCTTTATTATTTAGCTTTATAAAAAAAGTTATAGGGATTTCTCAATATTTGAGGATATTTGAGTATCGACAAGTATTTAGAAATAAAATAATCGAATTGAATAATAAAAATCGGGTTTTACTGTGAACTCTACTAAATTAATTTCTGAAAACTCATCTTTTCTCGAGTAGCGAGATAAACTAAAATATTCTAACATAAAGATTTTGTAAGAGGCTTAAAATTTTTGGTTACATGAGATTTTGGCAAGAGATCTTAAGTTCTCACCTAGGCTGTTTTTTTTTCAATATGTACATTATCGTCAAGACATCGCCTTGTTACGCCGTACATCCTAGTGTTTCGGCACGGAGGATAGTGGTACTTTCGGGCCGCTAGGCAAAAAATTCTTTTGTATATAATAAATAAAAAAACTCGAAAAAAGAGAATATTACGTACATTATCAAACTTCGAATAAACTAATAATATCAATTTTCCTCTTTGTGATAAAACTGGTTAATTTGCATGCGACATGCAATAATACTTCTAACTTTAAATTTATGTTACGAATCAATTATAAGAAGATCATGAAAATAAGAATATAAGAAAATTTCATATCTAAATTATATAATATTACTAAAGGTATAATTATACTTTTACAACGTCTAAATGTAAATTTTCTTTTCGATTGGAACAATCACATTTTCTTCAATTATAAATTGTTCAATTACATTTTACAAGGTAGATTACAAAATATTCAAGTTTTTATTGTAAAAAAATTTCATAAATCAACTTATTACACTTACATAAATACATTAATTTACTTACAAAAATTTCATTTTCACGATCACACATAAAAATAACAACTATTGACTCTTTTTACATTTGTCTTATATTTATTTCATGATGAGGAATAAGAAGTTCTTTCCTCATCATACATATTCAATTTCGAAGGAAAATTCGTTGTTCAACACTTTGTGGATAAAATCTAAATGAGCTGAGACTCGGGTGAAAATCTCTGGATGATCGTGAATGCACTCATTGAGGTGGCTATTGCGGACTCCAACAACGACGCCGTCATGGACAAGGGGACCCCCGCTGTCACCCTAAATGGACAGATAAATAAATAAAATTTTAATAATGAATTTTTTGAGTATATTATACGTTATTTTTTGTATTGTAAAAATTTTTAACTTACGACACAGCTGAATCCGTTCGGGTTCTGTGGTTGTGTGCACATGTTTCCATTGGTCACAATGATAGACGATTCTCTCTTGCAGAATTCCAAAGGCAATACTTTAGTTTCCATAAATTTCAAGTCATCCGGGTACTTGAATACTTTCCTAACGGCTTTAGAGGTCTTGTTCATCACAATTGCAATCTTCTCAACTCCGTAGCCAGTGAAAGTGACATCGTATCCTTCAAAGTCATTACCGTACTCAGGAAGATTGACCTTTTTGAAATTCTTGTCATCAGCTAAGTCGAAGGATCTTGAGACCTGAGAAAAGGTAATACGTTATTACGTCTTTTTAAATTTAGAATCGTCATGGTCCAGATTGAGGATAACCAATTTTACCTTCAAGATAGCAATATCGTTCTGATGATGACGGCAAGGCGAGAAGTAATAATCCTTCAGGTACATGATCTTTGATACCTTATGGTAGACACGTTTGTTCAACCAGGGCTTGGACGAATCCTTTTTCCACCCGCTACGTACAGTCAGGCTGTTCTTGTCGACGTCGTGGACGCAGTGTGCAGCCGTGAGGACATAGTTATTCTCAAGAATAGCTCCACCGCAGATATGTTCGGTCGTTTCGTTGGGGTGGACCTTAAGGATAGCTACATGATACCTGTACTCGTGCTCAGTGTCGTATTGACCCTTGAAAATTCTGCCAACACGGCCATCTTCTAAACACGTTAAAGTGGAATCTTATCTTTATACTATTTAAAAGGTTTATTTTGCAATTTAAACTCACAAGTCAAAAATTTTGTTATTGATGTGTAGGCTCTAATAACTCTTGAACTTACCTTTGCTAGTCTTATCTTTATGGTGTTTGAGACAACTGATTAATGGAAGAGTCGTGCCGACTAAAATGAGTAATGATAAGAAGTTGAAATTCAACATTTTGATTGCAGTCCTCCACGCTTAGTTCGAAATGTTCATCAAAATGTAACCACTTCAAAACTAAAGTGTTTCTTAAATACTCAAAATCTACCCCACCTTTAAATTACGTTAATCTCCTACTGCGCATAAAATAATAATGACTCTGCCAAGGTTACTGACTTTAATTCACGAAAGACAATCAACATGTAAATCAATTGAAAATATGTATGCAAAATCTGGTATCTGTGAGCCGTGAACTTATGTCACACATCATTATCAGTCAAACAAAGAACCGAAAAATATGCGTCAAGAGAGATGTGATGGAAAAATGCCCCATCGAGCACATGGCGAAAAAACCACCGCCTTCGTCGTCAATCCTAAATTGATTGGTTAATTGCGATGTGCAAATATGATTTGCATAGAAAGACCTTTGCCGGTTCAGTTGCTGCTTAAAGTGCAAACATCAAATTTGTCATCGAATTAGTTTCGCTCAATTAAGGACGTAAAAATAGCATTAAAATTATTCAATACTTACAATAGTCAACTCTGACGTAAAACAGTTAATGTAGAGAATGTTTAAACGTCGTTAAAGTGTCAGGTTTATTGTATTGATCGACTTTTATGGAGTGGAACCTCGGTTCAACTATTTATAAAATATTTGTTACCACCTTGGACTAAAATTCTGACGATAATTTTTAGTATTAAATAAACGAAAAGTTTTTGTATATCAAAGTACTTTTTGTAAAATTTTGTAATAATACTTAATAAGAATTATTTCTTAACAATGAAGTGTTTAATAAAATTTGAATCTGCATAAATTAAATACTTCAATAATAACTGGTATTGCATGTAGGTTTGAAAAAGGAAATAAGTAAAATATACAAAGAAAATATGTTAATAATATTTATTTTCACAAACATTTTCACAGTCTGCCTGACAGATTATTGAATTTGATAAAATTATGAGTATATCAAGTAACTGCATTTACACATTTGATTGACTCGTTTTATAACTTATGGTCTACATATAGTGGTTTTTAAATGTATCTTATATGTACACAATATCATAAGAGTTTTCTTGATTCAAAACTTTGTTGATGAATTTCAAATATGATGAGACTCGAGTATAAATTTCAGGCTCCTTCTTGATACATTTGGTGTTGTAACTGTTCCGAATTCCAATCAGCGCTCCGTCGTAAACTAGCGGACCGCCGTCGTCACCCTAAAAAATAAAATAATGTTTATCTGATAGTATTTTCTTTATTTGCTGAACTTTCATTCAGTTAAATTAACTTTTATCATCAAAAAGATTTACCAGACAAGAGGATTCACTTGGGTTGGTAGATTGGGTACAGATATTTCCCGTGGTTATAATTGCAGGAGCGCTGCGTCTGCAGTCTTCATTCGATATTACACGGGTATTAATGTACTTCAGCTCACCAGAATTGACAGAAACTTTCTTGTCAATCTCCTCGGTAGCGCTCTTTAAGTCAGTTTTGTGAAATCCATAACCCGTAATGATAGTATCCTTCTTTTCGTAATCATTGTCGGACAATGGAAGATTTAGTTTTTTGTACAGAGTTGTGTCTGCTAGGTCAAACCTATTCTCCACCTAGAAAAAAGTAAACATGCAAATTTATCGAAAAGACTGATTTTCCTTTGATGAAATTCAACAATCTCACTCCAATTAACCTTCAACAATGCAATATCGTGCTCATGATGACGACAATACGCGTGAACATAATCCTTGGGATAGGTGATCTTGGCTATTTTGTGGAAGTTCCTTGTTTCCTGATGTGCCGCGCTTGGAGCAATATCAGATCCGCTTCTGATCAGCAGCTCACTCTTCTGCAAGTCATAGATGCAATGGGCAGCAGTCAAAACGTAGCGGCTGTCAATGATCGCACCACCGCATATAATTTCAGTCGTCTCGTCTGGTAAAATTTTCAAAACTGCCACATGGTACTTGAATTTGTTTGCACTGTCGAGCTTTTTTCCTAAATGAAAGAATTAGTAAGTAAAATATTTCTTATTTAAGTGCCTTATGGAGCATTGCATAGTGATCAAGATACCTGATTTGTCTAATTAAAAAAAAATTATAATATATTAGGATAACTAATATTTTTTTTTGTTATGGCCATATTTATCTACTAGACATAATAATCAAAAAATAATATCAATCTCATTGAATTACTGACAATGCTAATAACAATTTTTTCACGCAAATGTCAAAACAATATTGACAGGTATAAATATTTGTGAAAATGTTTAACGTACCATGAATAAACGGCAGACATCCGACAATGCCGACTAAGCATAATAGTATCTTACAATTAAACATCATTAAAGATAACTGTACGACTTTGACACTGAAACTAAAACAAGATACAATCACGGACACAGTTAAACTCAGTATTATCAGCGATCTGAAATGCTAAAAACCATTTCCATTAAACTTATATAGTTGGCTGCGCAATCAGAATTAAAAATTTAAGTTATAAGAACAAAATCTTCTTTCATTGGTACTATTACTTTCTACTAATCGCGAGGTAGTGAGTACACACAATTTGTTTATCAACTGCTCCGTTAATCCGGCGCGTGAAGAGCGCACGGATGATATGGGACAGAGAAATTGACTCGGCAAGTAATACGAAAAATGATAAAGGAACATCTGCTCGTGTTGCGTTACCTAATTTTAAACATTATTACAATCATGTTTGATGGCCTTTTCTTAGTCTTTTGTATATGTAAATGTCGTAAATAATGTATCTCATTTGACAATTTTCAGTTTAGACGTGCATAACTCGATCAATTTAATTTATTGATTTTGTAGTTGGTTTTACAAAATTAAGAAAACAGTGAAAATGTTCCATGCTCTTCTCTGAAGGACAGCATGACCAAATAGGTTAAACAAATTTTAAAATTTGTTGCAAATCGATAAAATTTGTTAAATTAGCAGCCTCATTATATATTTCCATAGTATAAAATTGAAATCAATATTCTTATCGACAGTCTTATACTTCCAAACACGCTACAGTACATGAACAGTATGCCAGCGTCATTCAAACCAAACTTGTGCTGTAGTGTAACGAAGTAGAAATTTAAATAAAAATGTTTTGGATAATTATTTTATTATTAATTTTATTATGTGGGGCAATAAGTTCAAATGCTAATAAATATGAATTTGACGTAGTGAAGAAAATCCATAAATATATCCAACAAAATATCAATGTGTTTCAAGTTACACTCCACTCGAACTCACCGCAGAAACTTTCTCACGCTACTACATATATTTTGAAGGAAACTCACGGTTTTTTTCTATTTACTTTATTTCTTATAACATTTGGTTCTATTATCGGAATTTTAATGCGTGCAATGAAAAGAAAAAGTAATGTATCGACTACTTTAAACCTAACTGTAATATAATTCGGAGAATCTTTGAAAAACGAACGATTTCTCAAAGGATATATTTTATAACGTTGATATTCTTCTCTCTACCTTAGCCTCATATTTTTACAATTTTTAATCGATGTGCACATGCTTGAGAAGACGTTTTCCAATTTAAATTCCCTTGAAGACGTGCTTAAATCAAATATTACTCCTCACTTGAGATTAAACGCAAAACAAGCTCTTTAACGAGTGGATTCTCCTATTATACATTAATTAATAAATATTTCCAAAACACTACCAATAAATAATTCAGTCGAGGATTATATTCGATATTTAGTAGAAGATGACTCTGATATCGGCGCATGCGAAATTGAATTTCATTTAGTAGCAGCACTTGCTACAATTTATTCTAAAAATAATAATGGTTGGAGACTTCATGTTGTAAACGAACCTCTTATGGTTGGATATAATGTAATGGTATTTTTGAAAACATTTCCTTTTATTAATAGTTTTAATGTATTTTTAAGACGTTTATATGACAGTAGGATTTTACCAATATTGTATGAGACTGCAATTAAAGATTTTCTATCTTATAATAAAATGATGAAAAGACAAGATAAAAAGTTGAACAGATCATCATAGTTCTTACTTTTGGATATGCAATAAGTACTTTAATTTTTGTGTATGAAATATTATCAGGAAAATTGGAGAAAATTAAAAAAAAAATCACATGCAAAATTATTTTCGTAAAAAGTAAAAAATTCCTGAATATTGTAAAATTGTATTTAAAATTTAATTAAAATTAAATTAAAAATTTTTAGTGAAAAACGATGTACAACTACTATTGGCTATAATAACTGCATCTTTTATAAAAACTTTATCAAGATTTGAATGTCGTAATTATTTTGATTGATTTACCTTTATACTTACTGTATTATAAAAAGAGTAAAATAATTCTTAATTTTTGTTTACTTTTCTCAATAATAAACAAATAAAATTTATTCATCGTATTGCGATAAGCAACAAACCGTCAATCTGCAATAAGAATAATTATATGATTTTCCTTTTTTGCTTTGCTGCTTTAACAAATGCTTGAATCGTAAAAAACGAAAGCGTTTAACACATTGGAGATGGCATGCGTATGCGACGACCTCATCAGTTTCCTTGACGTTTAGACTACAAACGGTCAAACTTGTAAACTCGGAATGTGTGAATTTGTACATTTGTTAAGTTAATTAAAGACAACATATTTAAAATTTTATTAAAAATGACTGTCAATTTATTTCTGTCTTTCATAAGTATATTATAAAAACAGCTAAAAAAATGCGAGGAACTGTTACTAAATCAAAATACTAAGTAAAATTACAATTTCATGATCGAAATTATATTATAATTAACTACGAAATATCAAAAGTGAATTTCGTATGTGACTAAAGAATGAAAAAGTGAATGGTGTAAAGTTCGTGTCTAACTCAAGATGTTGACAGCAATATTACTTGGCATAGTATTGACACTTTGTGTCTTTCATTACATCACGCGATGTAGCAGAATGGCCAAATATATTAGCAAAATTCCAGGACCATTTGCCTGGCCAGTTGTCGGCAATCTCCCAATGTTGACGATACCCCATGGTAAGAACTATTTTAAAAGTTATATAAAAATTAGATAAAGTTAATTTTTCATAAAAAGAAATAATAAAATTTGAGAGTTTAAGCACATATTATACTTTTTGCAGATAAAATGTGGCCTTTACTACACAAGTTACAAACATCCTATTATCCTATATTTAGAATATGGACTACCCATAGAGTTGTAGTTTGCATTTTCCATCCAGACGACGTTGAAGTATGCCTCTAGTTATCATTTTTCTTTTTTATTACTTAATTTTTATAAAAACTTACTTTTTATTCATGAATTTTTAATTAGATACTACTTAGTAGTACACGGCACATAGAGAAAAGTGCTATGTATAAACTTCTTCATGTATGGTTTGGTACTGGATTGTTGACTAGCACAGGTAAGCCAAAAATTAATTAAAAAATTTGAAAGTAATATGCATTTTAGTAATAACCATGCATTAATATATTAACCAAATGCAAAAGGTGTAAAATGGCAAACAAGGCGTAAAATATTAACACCTGCATTTCATTTCAATGTTTTACGGAAATACGTCGACATAGTCATTGAAAATTCTGAAAAAGTAGTCAAACTTATAGAAACACAAGGTGAATCAATTCAAAATATAACGCAAATTATTACAGATTGCACTTTGAATATCATCAGTGGTAAGATTTTAATAAACTTTTAACTTAATTCTATTTTACTAGAAAATTTTTTATAGGATACTTATTATATTTATATAGAAACTGCAATGGGTACATCACTGACACACAATAGTGATAAAGAACTACAAATGAAATATAGAAAAGCTGTACATGATATGGGTGAAGCTTTAATTTACAGGTCAATACTTCTTAATAATATTATATTGTAACATAATTAATTGTATAACATACAATTATCCTTTATCACAGACTAATGCGGCCATGGCTTCAAATTAGATGGACTTTTCGCTGGACATCGCAAGGTCGAAAACAAAAAGAAGCTTTGAAAATTATTCACGAATTCAGCAAAAGAGTAATGTCTTTAGAAATGACTTTTAAACAGGAATTATAAAATATTTCAGTAGAATTTTGACGCAAAACTATTTTTTAGATTGTAAATGAAAGAAAGGAATATCATGAGAAGACGAATGGCCATTATTTGAAGGAGTTTGCACGAAATGCTTCAGATAATGGAAAAGCAGATTTCGAGATTGTCGGAGGTTGGTAAATTTGATCTTTAAAAGCGTATATGAATATTTGAATATTTACTTTAATTAACAGTCTGCAAGAAACGTCTTGCTATGCTTGACCTAATGATCGCAGCCCAAAGGGCTGGAGCTCACATAGATGATGCAGGAATTAAAGAGGAAGTTGACACGTTTATATTTGAAGTGAGTTAATAAATTTAATATCTATCCATCTATAATATGCATGTATATACTATTCCGCAATGGTACTTTTTATAGGGTCATGATACTACGGCGATGGCTTTATCTTTCGCGCTGCTACTCATCGCTGAACACAAGGATGTTCAAGTAAGAAGAGACTCAATTTCTATTGCGTATGAAAATGGATTGAAATTTGATATTTATTAATATTTTTTTCAATAGGAACGAATTCGTTCTGAGGTGAACGAAGTTCTTTCTACGACTAGTAGAAAAATAGGCCTATCAGAAATCCAACGTTTTAGCTACCTTGAACTGTGTATCAAAGAGTGTCTTCGTTTGTATCCAAGTGTACCATTTATTTCCCGGAAGATTAGAGAAGATTTACAATTGAGTAATTAAGTAACAATGCTGTGTCATACCTTTATATTTCATGCAATTCTGTACAAATGAATTTATTTTTTTTTAGAAAACTATTTGATACCAAAGGGTACGATGCTACAAGTGAACATTTTTTCAGTTCATCGTGATCCTAATTTTTGGCCAGATCCAGAAAAATTTGATCCTGAAAGATTTTTGCCAGAGAGATTCCAGGGCCACCATCCATTTTCGTACATTCCATTTAGCGCTGGACCCCGAAATTGCATTGGTAAGTACATTAATATTTTTCTAATTTGTTTCTCATATTAATAACGATAAGTAAAATATCAGACTATAAAAAAAATATCCACATATTGATTTTTAAATTATGTATTACAGGTCAAAAATTTGCCATGATGGAGTTAAAATCAATCATTGCTCACCTTGTCAATAATTTTCATTTAGAGCCAATCGATCTCGCCCACGAAGTAAATATTATACCTGATATAGTACTTAGGCCCTCGCGACCACTTCATGTTAAGTTTGTACCAATCAATAAGTAATATGTATCCTTATATTTATTTTGTACAAATTTTATTAAATCTTTTTATAGGATAATTCTTTTGATTACTATATTAACTTGTGCAAAATTACTTCACTTCACAAATCCTTTTTGTACTACATCATTTCAATAAAATTTGGCTATTATTCTCTTTTACCATGAATAAATAGTCTTCTATTTATAAATATAAAATATAACACTACTCTAAACCTACAAACCTAAATAAATAAAAATTGAAATTTTCTAACTAGGAGGGCAACAACCTCGAATATACTATTACGTTTCCTTAAACAACGCTTTCATAGTATTAACGACGCTATACACGTTCTTATGGGTCGTCATCCACGTGGCAACTCGCATATCTGGTGTCCTGACACCGTTCATGGCGTTTTTGACGAACGTCGCGTACTTTGCGACCCTGGTGTACACAGCTGGCGATGTATCTTCCCGACAGCCTCTCGGACTATAGGACAATATTCCGATTGCCAGATTGCCATTGTAAACTAGCGGACTGCCACTATCACCCTATGAATAAAAGCATTCGTATGATTATTCGTGTAACTTTAGATCGGATTTTCAAATAGATGCAATAAAAGTTACCGTGCAGGCGCCTGCGGGACTACTAGGATCTCTTTGAATTATAGCGGCGCACAAGTGAGATGCGAGAATAGGTTTCTCGAACGACTTCGCGCAGATCTCGTTGCTGACGACTTTTGCTGTGGCACATCGCAGCTTGTCCGTTGAAGTTCCGTCGTACTCGACTTTCTTGTGGGTCTCCGGATCTTCGTAAACCGAAATGGAGTCATAGCCGTAGCCTGTTATTGTGGCTTCCTGGTTAACGTAGGAGAGGTCGTTTGTCGGTAGTTCTAATTTGCTTAGTAAAGGATTGGTCTTAAGTCCCAATTTTTCTTGTAACTGAAATTAATAAAACTAATGTGAGTTAACTTCATCTTCATTCAAGCTTTTGCATAAATATATATTCTAGCAATAGATAATCTAGTGTAGACAAAATACATTTTAAAATACATATGAACAATACAATTCAATTATATCTTCTAAAGCTATTTAGTAAGGATCGCAAATAGAATACAGAAACCTTTCAATACAGAAATTTACCTTCAACACTGCAATATCAGCGGTAGGCCTGTAAGGCGTCCCAGGATTGGGATTCGCCTGCTTGTACTCCTTCAGTACATAGATCGTTTCAACAGCCACACGCTTGCCCTCATTGTCGACCTTCGCCTTGGTCGAGCCCGCTAGTGCCGTCAATCTGCTCTCTCTGAAGTTACCCTGGGCATCGATGACGCAGTGGGCCGCTGTCAGGACAAATTGATCATCGATAATACCGGCACCGCAGATGTTGTCCTCCGGTGTCTCCAGAGAAACAGCGTACTTGATTTTACCGGGTGGGGCCTCGGTGCCACCGACAATATTCTCTTGGTCCAGGTTAGCTGTCGAATGAAGATGCGTGTGATTAGTGAATGACTATTTTTGTAGTTGAGTTGATAGTGCCTTACCTTCATTTTAAATTATTCTAAGAAATTTAGAGAAGTTGAAAATGTAGATATGTTTCGTGGTGTAGGAAGAAAATGAGAGTCTTTTTTCTAATTAACACGTGCGCCTGTCAATAACCGTGTGACGTTGGTTCGCAGGTACGGTAAATATTCATTGACAGTCGCGTAATGGGCTAATGGTAGTAAAATGAGTTGGTTCAATATTGTCGAGAATTTTAAAAAGTAATTTATGCGAATATTTACCTGACGTTGAAAATAGGAAACGACTTTAAATAAATGTATTTATAAACAATTTCACGATTTTTGTATAAAATTAATATATTAAAATTAAGTCCACGATAAAAGGTAAATAATATGAATATTATATTAATAAATCTTTTGCGATAAGAACAAAACATGATTTAAAATTAATCGAGTTGAGCCAAAAATAAATAAATAGGCGTAAGATAATCTGAAAAATTAATTTAACTTACCATAGCCGAGCGAAAAATTAATCAGAAGACCGAGAAGAAGCACCTCTAAAGCACTATAACTCATTTTGACTGATCAATTTGTCGTTTGACTAGCTGCAACCGTAGACCATTGGAAATCTTACATGTGGTGTTATATATACACGTCATTGTAAGTATGATGTTTGTCAGGTATTATAATACCAATAAAAAAAATTCCACCTCGATAAGTATCAGCTTTGTAAATAAATAAAAATAGCTTCTCCATTATTCGTCGACAAAGTAATTTCGGAAATTATTTAGTTAAGTTGATTTACAGTTAATAACTGTATGGGGCTGATGCAATGTTTGTTAAAGACGCGACAAGTCAGGCGACTGGCGAGAATAATGAGGCATGATTTATGATTTTTTCTTAGTAATTTATAAAATACTAATAGAATTACTTCTTATCTATGTCTAAATACAATATTCATTCACCCTCCGTTAAGAATAATTCAAAGTATCATAAACAATAAAAATTTATTTCTGATCCAGATTTATAAAATAGAAAAAACTATAAAATAAATAAAATATTGTATCAAATATAATTAATCTAAATACTATATCAACTTTCCACTAATTTTGATTGAGGAATCAAACCGAAGAACACTTTTTCTGTGGTCCAAGTGGCAACGCGCATATCCGAAGTTTTCTTTTCCTCCAGAGCATTCCTTATAAATGAAATATGAGAGGAAACTCTCGTGTAGACTCCTGACCCTACATTTTCTTTACATCCTGTAGGGCTGGTGCTGAGAACACCGATGACAATTTTGTTATTGTAAACAAGTGGACCACCGCTATCGCCCTATATTAAAATAAATTTTGTTAATATTCCGCACTTTCTTCTTAAATATTTGCACAAAAATATTCCAAAAATTTACAGCCAACCGAAATCTTAAAATACTTACCGAACAAGTGCCTTCCAAAAAGTCAGACTCGCGCTGTCTCACTCTTGCACAAATATTGCTCTCGTAAATAGGATTGAAAAAAAGACTTTCGCACTCTTCATCATCGAGAACATCAGCCGTGGCAAATCGTAATTTATTGTATGATACCCCATTGACCTCCTTGTCATATCCATCTTCATCAGTAATTACAGTAACCTTGTTCCATCCGTAACCGGCAATGATGGCTTTTTTACCGGCAAATGAAATATCAAATTTCTTCGGTAGCTCAAGTTTTCTCAAGTGCTGGTTTTTGTTAAGGTTGAGGCTAGTTTTCAACTATAATGCAAAGCGAATAACATGTAGAAATTAGTGGAAAATGTTACTAATGTTTGATATTACGACGTTAAAGTTGTGAATGTCAATTCTTTAAAATAAAAAAGCTGTACAAAAATTAAACACAAAACAGTTTCAAATTAAAAAAGCAGTGCACAAAATTTTACAGTATATTACCTTTAACACTGCTATGTCACCAGTAGTCCTATACGGTTCATCGGGTTCTGGGTTCACGGGATCATACTCCTTGGGCACGTAAATCGTCTCCACTTCGGCTTTGACACCCGCGTCGTACTCCGAGTCCAGGACTCCCGCGACAGCCATGTATTTATCATTGGAAAACTTGCCATCATCGTCGACGACGCAGTGCGCTGCGGTGAGTATGAACTTATCCCCGATGATACCACCACCGCACGTGTTGCCACCGTTGACCTGTAGGGATACCTGGTATGGGAACTGATTCTTGTCAGCATTGTCACCGCCTACTATTCTGTGACCGAGCCGAGCTTCCGCTATGGATTCAAAGTGAGATTTATTAATACGCAAGTTAATTAAAAGAATTGAAGAATAAAATTTTTTTTTTCGTAAGTCAGTAGATTCTCGATTGTAACTTTCTTTTTATCTGGTTTAACGTTCACGTTGATAGCGAGTTTTAATTTTTCATGCTTCTTGAATAAATTGAGATAAATCGCCGATACGAGCGTGAATAAAAAATGTTGTTTGATTTTGTAACAGTAAATCTAATCGATGTCTGATAATCGTTGATTATTCGCACGCGTAAAATTAAAACACGATTTTGTTTCCTAGACGTTTAAAATAGTTACCATTATTAATAAAAATAGTTGCCAAAAAGTGTGAATAAAACAATAATAAAATAATATAGTGCATTTTTAATGCGAAGAATTCTTGAAATAATCAAAGCTTAAAAGTACTCAGGATTGAACTTTTAGAATTGAAATTGATGCTTTTATACTTTTCATGTCATTGATACCATTCAAATTAAGTCAACATATTAGTGAACAATGTAGAGATTTTGGGTTATCAATTCTAGAAAAATCATGTTATCTATTATAATGTATTCGTGATAGATAAAATATATATATGCAGAGCTCTGATACAATAATTGTATAAAATAATACAATATTTTTTCAGAATTACAATCAGTGAAAACTTATTTATAAGATTCTAATTTTCATATTTAATAAATTAGTTTAATTAAAATATTATTTAAATAGCCTTATTGTACCAGTATATAAGGTGAATCTAATTACATTTTGAGAAGTAATGTTCGTTTTCAATAAGCAGTATTTAGCATAAAAAAGAAATCAATATCTAAAGGAAATCAAAAGCTCAGATAACGAGATAATGAGAACAATGATTTGAAATACATAGAATTAATAAATAGTTCGTTTAAATAATTCTTTTTTTCAAGAATGAAAAACTCCTGTACCAAATTTTTTGTGTCATGTATTTTTTATTTCGAAAATCGTCAATTAATTTCGTTTTCTTTTTTTTTAGTGTTTAACATAAAATATTATAACATGCATATTGTAAAAAAATTACATAATAAATTGTAATTTGTTTATTAGCAATCTAAATTACTGCTCTACCAACACTCTCTCATTGCAGAATAGACCACACGCCCACGTTTTAACTTCGTATTTAGCTAGACGCATATCGGCTGCTTGAATGCCATTCTTGGCGTTTTCGATGAACGGTAAAAAGGACGTAACATTGGTGTATATAGCTGGATCTCCATCCTAGGGGTGCACAAGTACTCGAAGATTCGAACTATTTGCTCGAAAAACTCGACTCGACGAACTCGAGTCGAGTCGAGTCTTTTACTCGAT
>UXGD01002814.1:0-23526 GCA_900474315.1 Torymus auratus | reverse complement strand
CTTTCGATTTATTTATCGAGTGTCTTCAAAGCTTATTAGTTTAAATGAAATGAAAGTGTTAAATTGACAAAAAATTTAAAATGACTTGGTATCTTTTATATTGTTTTCGATTAATTCAAATCTACAAATTTATTATTACATATATAATACTACTATATTATTATGATATACTTATATTATAATTCATAAAAATCTTTAAATTAAAAAATTAATCATATACACAAACCCCAAATAGAAACCCTTCCTCAAAAGACAAGCGCCTTTCTTCCGATACCCTTTATAATCCCTCAAATTATCCCAACCCGAATTAGACCCTTCCCCCTTAGATCCCCCCCCCCAACTTCCTTCTTTTCTCACTCCGACACCTAGTTCCCCACCAGCCTCCCTGTTATGCATTTTATCTCGAGCCTCCCTCATTGTCACCCGGTCCGCCGCGCGTCTTTGTACTTTTCACTTTTACTAATTTCGCGAGGGTCGCCTCCTCCTTCGCCACCGCTGCGCACCCGCGCTGCTTCTTTGATAAATGGCTCCGGCGCCTTAAACTCTCCCCGCGTGTAGTCGTCGCTGGTGAAAAAGTTTCCGTACCGAAAGAGAGAGAGAGAGAGAGAGAGAGAGAGAGAGAGAGAGAGAGAGAGAGAGGTTCTTCCATCGCACGTTTAAATGAACGCACTGCGTGAAATTCCTCTTATTTTACACGTGGGAGAGAGAGAAAGAGAGATAGATAGGGAGAGAGCAGGAAAAAGCTCATTTGTATGCAATAAAAGTAGCGGGTAATTTTCGGAAAGCGTCACGTTTGCTCGAACGATCTTTAGTTGGTGGATCGGTGTTTGTGTTGCCGCTGATAGTCGATAAGGTGAGAATTATTGGTTGCACGAGGGTAGGTGTAACGTGTAAGTATTTGATGGATAAATTATAGATTTTGAGTATTTATTTGAGATACTCTGCTTTACTGCTACAATCGTTTTCATACTTTTTTATGCTTTCCTATTGTTTGTCTGTTTATAAATCTTTCTAATAATGTAAATAATATTTTCGAATAAAGAAACGCATTAGAATCGTTTTTAAAATATTGATTGTATCGAAACACGCAATTCTGAAAAAGAAACTCTACATTCATACATATAATGATCAAATTGTACATCCTAAAACTTGAATTGATTTTCGAAAACCTTATTCACGCTATCGCTTATATACTTCATCAAACAGCAAATAAATCTACTTTACAAAAAAAATCAACGACCAGATAATAAACTCCGGCATCCACTTAAACCGACACTCCATCCAACCCCATCCACCATCCAAACACACCTCCACCTCTCCATCCTCTTGCCCTCTCAAAAGGCATTGCCGCGTCGCGCGCAATAAAAGAAGCTCTCTCGCGTTGGCGTAAACTCTCTTCCTCTCTCTCTCTCTCTGGAAATTCAACGGCATTTATTTTGCTAAACTGGCTTGGGAGACTGGTTTGGCTGCTCTCGCCTCTATAGCCTGCCACCGCTGCCGTCGTGCGCTCCAATGTGTCACTGCTCTCCGGAAGGAAACCATATTTATTAAGAACTGAAGCCCCACCGCCATTGCCACCCCCGACGCTGCCGCTCCCGCTGTTGCTACTACTACTACTACTACTGCGCGCGAAGTACGTACGTACGGCTTAACTTCGTTCTCGAAATCAATCTTGAGACGGAAACACTTCGCTTGATAATTCCGTTATTGACACATCGACCAATTTGCTGGGCGAGGGAGAGACAGAGATTCGAAAAAGGCTTTCGATAATTTAGTCAGGGTGGAGTTGCGCGTAGGATGGATTTGTTTTAATGTGTTTCTTCTTTTTTTTATGTGGGTGATTGGTTTTTCCTAACGGTGATGGGTGAGTGAATTATACGCGGACGAAAATAGATTGATTTTTATTGTCGCTGAGAGCGAAGTAGTATACGTATACCGTTCGGATATAATTAATTATAAGCGCGGTATGCGGTTTGTTTATACAGCAAATGCTCATCAACGGAAAATTATCTCTTTGATATAGCATTACACTTATTAGTACAATGTACCTTGCCATTATGTACTATTATAGTATTGCTATAGTATGCTGCAACATCATAACATTCGCTTGCTATATATCTATTGTGAGTGCTACATACTCGCGTATTATTATTTTTAAGTGCTGTTGGTTAATGCAACTGTAACAATGCTTCAACCCAAATGTTATCCTGCAAAATTTAATCAAAGCCATACTTTTGGAAATTCTTATGAGTCCACTTTATCGAAATTTCAAATTTTCGAACATTTCTACACGAGGCAAACAACCCTTATACATTCCCTTATACATTAATTCTCTGCGATCGAAAAGTTTTCCGCAGAAGCATCGCGTTCAAGCGCTCGCACGCTCTTGCCGATGCTTTTCCCCGAAAACTAGTCATAATTTTCGGAAAGATTGGCCGGCTGTCGATAACGATCGGACACAGAGAGAGCAGCGAGGGCAAACAGAAAAAAAATGAAACATCCCAGCGGGAAGCGAAAAGGAAAGAAACGGAATTTCCTATACTTATACACACGCATATACACCAACAAACTTGCTGCACAGCGCGAGCTAGCGAAAGAGAGAGAGGTAGAGAGAGATGGAGGCTGAAACTCACTTGGCGAACATCACCTGTACAAAGTGCAGTTGCCGCTGTGTACTATCTCTCCCTCGCTCGTTCTTTGAAGTTGGAAAAAGAGAAGACGCGCGCGCGCTCAGGGGAGAGAGAGAGAGCGGAGCGTAGCGTATACGAACGAGGATGGAGCGAGCAAGAGAGAGAGAGAAAAGGGAAAGGACGTATATAGGCGAGGGCGAGCTAGCGAACGAAGGTGCAGCGCGCGCTGGCGCTATACGCTCGAAGCTCGGCTCTGCCAGCGCGCGGCCAACACTTTTCCTCGTATTACTTAGAGGAGAGAGAGAGAGAGGATATAGCTTGCACACGAGGGCGAACGGGGGGGTAGGAGGGGGGTGGCTATATCTCAGGGTAGAAAGCACCCTCGGTGCGAGAGCGTATTATCCCCCTTTCCGCTCTCCCGTTTGCTCTAGCTCCGTTCGCTCTCTCTCTCCCTTTCCACTGTCTCTCTCTCTCCCTCACTCACTCTATATACGTATACGTACGCAGGGCTGTATGCGAGTCGGCGGCGGCAGCCCTCTCTTCCCGTTCCGCCCCCGCTCTCTCTCACTCTGTTTCCCCCAATTCCGCCCGTCCACCCACTCACCCACCCAGCGCTGCCGCCGTCGTAGTAGTCGTCGTCGTCGTCCCTCTCTCTCGCTCGAAGGTGCCGCGTACTGCTGGCTGCGCGCGCCCTACTGGCGCCTGAATCATCCCGGCGCCCGAGGCCGGGGGGTGTCGAGAGAGAGAGAGAGAGAGAGAGAGAGGCGGACAGGGTTTCGGCTTTGGCATATTCTCCCTCTCTCTCTCTCGCTCTGCGGCGCCCGACGGAAGGTCGGCGGTGGTTGGCCGGGAAACGCGGCGAACTATATGTGCGAGCGAGAGAGAGAGAACGCGCGAGAGGGAATTCAGAGCTGAAGGTATACCTCTACCTACCTACCTACCTACCCACCTACCTCTCGCGCGTACACGTGAGCTTGAAAGCACGGGGTGCGCGAACCCCCCCGAGAGGGTGAGAGTGGAAACGCGCGTAGCGCGCTCGCGCCTGCCTTGAAACTACGACAACGACGACGACTGCGTCAACGATGAGAGAAAGAGAGGGAAAAGAGATAGAAGGAGAGGCGCTCGCGGGGTTGCGGCTCGAGACTGCGTGTGTGAGGCTTCTCTAATTATTTTTTGTCCGCTGGCGCTGCTGCACGACAGGGGTGCGCCGACACTGAGACAGCAGCAGCAGCGACTCAAATTAAATGAATAAGCGTCCGACGAGCGAGGCTAGTGCCGACAACGAGCCTAGCCGCTCGTGGCACACATACGTGGATGTGTGTACAACGCGTGCACTTGTATGTATATATACCTATAGTCGTAGGCTCGTTCGAAAGTGGAGTAAAACTCGCGCGCGACTTCGCCGCCTGTGCACGCCCAGTTTCATTTTCATTTTCTCGCGCGGCCCCCTTTTTTCCTCTCTTTCTCGAACACTTTCGCTTTTTTTTGCCGGCGCTGCTGCCGTCGCTGTTGCTGTGGGATTTGACAGAGGAGGGGTCGAAGGGGTGGCATGAGGGAAGATAAAGTTATGGGGTATGGGTGTATGGCGATATTTTAACAAAAATGTTGCGATATTGTTGGGTTTTTTGTGCGAAGAGCTGAAAATGATGAGAGAATGGTTGGAGGGTGTAAAAGAGTTTTTGTTGGAGAATGATTTTTGCTTGATGAAATGTTAAATGAATAGAGTTTTCGAGGTTGAGTGTGCAGGTGAACGTGCTCATGTAAAGTATCGCGTGATGAGGTAACTTTTTAGAGTAGAATTTTAATGAAATTAAATTTTGCAGTTTCATTTTTATTTTTATTAAAAGATCTAAAGGTATGTGCAATGAGTATGATTGTTCAACGTACATATGAATAATTTTGTTATCTGAATTTAGAAATTTTAAGTGGACCACTATTTGAGAAAGGTGATGGAACGGAGTAAAATAAATTCTACAAAAAGAAACTTATATAACTAGAAATACTTTTTATGCACTTTTGTAACATATCCGAAGCATCATATATAATTTATCGAGATTCGAACAAAATAACTTCTTAAATTTATCAAATACAACTTATTTTCTTTATAGCTTGTAAATATATCGAAATGCGATTCAATTATTAGCCTTTATTAAGATACATAAATTATTGACATAACTTTCAAGAAGCTCTTTGCTCGATTTGTATGTAATATAGGATTATTGTAAAAGAACAAACCTTTTCTATTTCACTTACATCATTTGGTACATCATTGACGTATCGTAAAACAAATTCTCTACACGATTTTTACGTAATAGAATCATTGTAAAGGAACAAAACATTTTCAATTTCACTTGCATTGCATCATTTGGTGCAGCCAGCAAAATATCAACTTTCAGCTCGGCACGTGTGTAACTTTAGTTGAAACACTGGTAATTATAAATTTTATCACCAAATAGCAATTACAACTCGAATGAGTTTGCAATTAAAATAAATTTTACTGGCATCTAAACAATCGAAGTATACATACAGTACACCGTACACAATACACCTCGATATCACAAACCACTGACCGTTCGTCACCCGACTACACGAAAAATCTCTGGATCTATCACACCGGTAATAACACGACAATACCATTTTCTTTGTGTAATGGAACACCTTATCCGTTAGGGGAGGCCTGCTATTAATATCTAACACAAAAAACGACCGTGTTACGCCGCAGAGACAAAAAAAGTTACTTCAAAAACCTTTCACCGGCGAAACAACCCCCAACTTTGCCCCCCTCCAATCCCATCCGAGTAAATCAAAGCGAGCACATCTCATTTTTCGTCACATAATACATTCACGCACACATACACACATACTTTCTACCTATAAAGCTCAATACGTTCGTTTAAGTCGTTTTGTTCGCGATATAATCCTCCTCCTCCTCCTCCTCCTCACTAGCTCGCTTGCTCGCTCGCGCACTTGGATTATAAAAAAGAAGTTTTTATACCTCATGGCAAATGGAACTTGGTTGCGCGTTAAGCCCCATCTCACCCTCTCTCTCTTTCGCTCCTGGCATATATACATATATATCTATATATAAAGGGACATATAACTATGAAGCCGAGAGCGAGCGAGCGAGCGCGTCTCTCACCCTCTTTCCCTCTCTCTTTTTCGCTCTCGCTCTCGCAGAGATGTATATATAAGCGCGGCGGCGGCAGCGAACGAGAGAGAGAGAAGGAGTAAGGGTAGAAGCCGAACGAAGGTAGGACGCTCGAGGGTTAAAGCGGACGGGGGAAAGGGGGTTGGGGTGGCTCCGCTAGAGCGAAGAGTAGTAGAGGGTTGGAAGCGAGCGAGAGGATGAGGATGAGCAGCTGAGAAGGGTTGGGGGTAGAAAGGGGGGCCGGATGGGTGGGTGGATGGGCGAAGGCTGTTTGTTCGGGAGGATAGTGTAAGACGTTGACGTGAACTCCCGCCGCCGCTGCCGCCTGCCAGCTCGACTACTGCCTCTGCCGCTATTGGAACTATGGGGGATGGCAAGAGCGAGAGAGAGAGCGAGAGGAAAGTGCGGAAGAGTGGAAGAGAAGACGGGAGGGTGCGAGGGGGTGAGAGAGCGAGTGAGGATGCAGGAGGCTCGAGGCTGCCTGGGCGCCGCTGGGACGCAGAGGGAAAGCCTGGAAGTCGGGGTGGCGAGCACGCTATATAAGGGAGAGAGAGAGAATGGATGTAACGAAACCGAACGAGAAGAAAGAGGGAGCCGTTCGGACACGCGGCCGCCTCTCTCTGTTTCCGCCCCAACGGACCCGATTATCATCCTTTTGCGCGACCGACCTTTCCCTTTATGATTATATAGCAGAGGCGCCTAGGTAGGTAGGTGTCTCTCCCTCTCACATATATATAGGTGTCCATGCATGTACGTGTGTGTATGTGAGAAAGTAGCAGTGGGATTCCTTACGCACTTAGCGAAACGTACGATATTGATATTAGAGGGCGGCCCTTTCCGCTATACTTACAGGAGCGCGCGCAAAAGTTTGAAAAGTGTAACGTTATTACGCGCATATAGTGCGGAGCGAGCGAGTGGGAGAGCGTCGAGAAATGAAATGAAAGGAAAGAGAAAAAACGGAAAACGCGCGCGTGGGTAAAAGAGGGGGTTGGGTGCAGGGGGTGGAGAAACCGGGAGAGAGAGCGTGTGAGAGGAAGGCAGCTGGAGAAGATAAAGCCGTCGTTCGTTCGCTCGCTCTCGCTCTCTCTCTCTGTACAGCTTGCGAGAGCGAGCGCACGTTCATTTTCGTGCGAGGCAGTCTCGAGCGAATTTCTGAATTTCTCGTTGACGAGTTCCGAGCCTGCAGGGAGCGAGAGAGAACGAGAGAGAGAGAAAGCGAGCGAGCGAGCGAGCGAAGCGAAGTAAAGGCGGTGCAGGAAGGTACGATGTCAGATGCGGGTGTAGTCGGAGACACGTGAGGGGTGCGCGGGGGGTGAGTGGGTGGGTGGGTGGAAACGGCACTATGGGCTAGAGAGACGACGACGTCGGCGGCGGCGACGCTGCCGTCGGAAGGAGAACGAGCGAGGGAGAGAGAGATAGCGCGTTCACTGGAGAGACGAGGGTGAAAGGGGGTGGCAGGCAGCCTGGAGAGAGAGAGAGAGCGAGAGAGAGAGCGAGAGAAGTGAAGCGAGCGCGCGGGGCTGAGTTACCGAGGACTCGGGATACAGTCCCCTTTTCTGGACTCACACCCCTGTTTCTCGACCCCATCCTTTCCAGTTCCGTTATCCGAGCGCGCGCGCTTTGCCGGCTCTGCACTCGCTCGCCTTTCTAACCACCCACCGCCGCCACCTCGCTCGCCTACCCACCCCCGCAGAGAGAGAGCGAACGTTCCAGCCTTCTATATACCGAGGCATATTCTACTATGCGCTCGCGCCGCGCGCGCTCAGCCTTCCTAACGTCTCTTTACCCTTCCCCCCACCCCCTCAGAGCGAGAGCCAGAGAGGTCGGAGGGAGAGGTTTTTATATATAGCTATGTGGCTGTGGATGTATGTATGCAAGGGAGGATGGAGAGGGAAGCGCTCTTCAATTTTCTATAAACCATGCTATTATTGCCGAAACTTTTCCTCCGTGAGCGCGCTCGTGCTCGGTTTTCGACGGACTCTCCCTTTCCCTCTCTCTCTCTCTCTGCAGGCACCTTTCTCTCGTTTTTGCTAGCTTCCGAGCCCCCACCCCCACCCGTCCTATAGTACAGAAAACTACGGCGCTGCATTAATTATGGCAGAGTAGCATGCGTTGTCGCGCTTTGCAACTGTGTATTTTCCACCTTTCGATCACAACCCTCCTCCCCGCTTTCCTATACCCACACATCTATATACAGACTTGATAATGAACGTGTTATTAAAACGATCAAATTGATAATAACGCGAGCACAAGTATCAATAAAAATGTTTGTCCCCTCTGCCCCGAAGTCCAAATCCCGATAATCCACGTGACGCGCGCGAACGTCCGAAGTGAAAGCATTACCGAGAACATAATGTGCCCTCAGCGCGTGCACAGCGCAGCAGTGGCAGCAGTAGTTGAGCTCAAGTCACTCGAGTCACACGGCTGGGTGGATTTAAATGTACCATGCTTAATTTGGCGCTGATCGATGACATCCCCGGCGCTCTCCCGCGTAGATATACTGTTTAGAGCCCTCGAGTATTAATTCGATTTCCGCACTTAAGGGGGTCAGAAAGCCACCGGATAAACGCATCATGCGCAATTATCGCTGTCGTTTTACGCATGGGTTCTTTGTTTTTATTTGAGTGTAAGTGAAGTTGACGATGCGCGTGAGTTGTAAAAAATCATTAAGATATATTCATGAACAATGGGCATGGTGAATGGATCATGGTCTCAATTTCTCCGTGTAAACAATTTTATTTTCTCTCAATTTTAATAATAACAAAAATCTTTTAAACAAAAGTCATCATCTTTGCCTTTAACCCAAAAAAAAGCTGCATTCGCTTTTTCACTAGATTCAGATAAGTTTCAATAAATATCCATTTGCCATGTCGGAATAGCCCGCGCGTTTACCCTCGTTTTACGATACACATCCGCGCGATAAGATCTTTGAAACATTTTAGGGCCCTTATCAAGATCTCCTCGCGTCACGTCGCTCTTTCGGCCTCTATTTTTCAAGCCCATCCAATACACGCGCCACATATACACACAATTCACGTTTTTCCCTGCGCAAATCAAATCCGCACCCGTCCAACCCTTCCGCAACCGCACCCCCAAATTAATTTCATAATTATCGGTCGGACAACCGCGATCGCGTCCACATACGCACACACATCTCCACCAACCCACCCACGCGCCTGTATATACGCGTCCGCTTTAGCGCGTGCCGAATCCCACATCTCTCTCAACCCTCCGCCCCCGGTAGCTCTAAAATTAGCATTATCGGGACGATCGGATCAATCCGGACCAAGATTCGCGCGTGCACGTGGGTTGCACCGATTTCCTCTCTATCTCGCTCTCTCTCCCTCTCTTTACAAAAGAAAACAGCGGAAAAGCGTCGGCCGCTCGCCGTCGTCAAACATTCACTGCGCAACCAGCGCGCCGCGGGCAAGGACAAAGAGTCGCGCGCGCGTGACACGACGCGCGGGTCTGGCTGTCTGTCTCTCGGCAGCGACGGCGGCCTCGCTAATCCAAAGCGGGCCGCGCTTCATTTCCCCTAGAAAAGTCAATGTAAACGCGGCTGCGGCGGCGGCGGCGGTGGACTGTACTTTCAGAGCCGCGCTTTCTGTCTCTCTAGCCGGCAGCTCTCCCTCTCCCTCTCGGACGGACGACAGACAGAGAAAGAGAGAGAGAGAGAGCAGCGATGGAGGGTCTCTCTCTCGCTCTCTTCTGACAGTAAATCGATCGAACGGTATAATTTATACCACCCCCTGTGCCACCTCGACTCTCTCTCGGAGCTCGCTCGCGTTCCACACACTAGACACCTCCTGTCCCTTCTCGATTTCTCTCTCTCTCGCCCTCTGTATGCGCTATATCTATACGCAGCGGGGCCGCCGCCGCACATACACGCGGCGGCGCCGGGCGGCCACCGCCCCAAATAGTCATTGCCGACTTGTGTCGCGCATCGATTCCCCTCCTCTCTCTCTCCTCCACCCCCACGTTCACCCTCTCTTGCTCTCTCTCTCTCGCGTGTCGCCCTGTCGCCGGCATCGTGTGGCCGAGTGGATAATGGCCAGGCGCACTCGGAGCCGAGCCGCGCGAGCGCGGCACATAGGTGAGACAGAGAGTGAGAGGAGGGGGGAGGAGGGCCACATGGCCAGCGACACGGGGGGTGGCTGGGCGACGGAGGGAGGTATATCGCACGCGCGCGCCGGGATGCTTTTACGTCCTCGCCCTCTCTCACTCTCTGTGCTGTGCTGTGCTGTGTGCAGCAGTAGTAGAGGCCTGCGGATAAAGAGCTGCCCGCCGACTGTATGTGGCGTGCGTGTATCATAATAAATGTACACTCCGCTGCATTATCCCTCTCCCTTCTACTCGCTCGCTCTCCCGCTCCTCTTTCACCCAACCACCCCCTTTATGTATGCCTGCGCGCCAATTCCTTTTCCGCGCGATTACGGCCTTTGCGTCCTCGCCTGTCACTGCCGCGTTCGCTCTCCCCCCTTCGCGAAGCTGCTGCTGCTGCTTCTTCTTCTTTCGCCCTGGCACAGCACGAGTGTGCGCCTCGCTATACGGAACGACGATGCGTCAGCTTTGTAAGCAATCCGGTTTATTGCCGCGCCGAGGATGAGATGGAGCAGCGAGCGAACGACCGAGCGGTTTAGATTCGGATTGTCGCGGGGTGATGGGGGTGCGGAGTGTTTTGATTTTCGGCTGTCGGAACGAAAGTGGTCGGATTTGGGATGGTTAGAGGTTTCGGGGAGAATTTTAGTTATACTTATGAGACGTGAGTAGCGTACGTCAGGGGCTAGCGTGAAATTATAGATACTTTTTTGGAGAAAGCGCCACCCTTTGTGGCGTAAGTATACTCCGTATAGCTTATGCCAGACAATACGAGAGTACGAAAACTACAAAAAAAGTCTACTTAGTAGCTCGAGTATAATTTAACTGAATAAGCGCTCAAAGGGTATTAGGGAAAGTTCGAAATGAGGGAAATGCATTATTTATCAGAGATTTAAAAAAACGAGCGCACAATTATGAGTCGCTGCTTATTTTCAAATATAAGTAAATTTCGTACTTTCCAACTTCGAAAGAGAACGAACACGGAAGTTGGAGCTACAATTTCGAAAAAAAGCTGCTTTGTAATAATAATGAAGAATGGTCGCGTCGCCGCGTCGACGAAGTGAGCGCAAAAAAAACGAAGACCGACATTTTCTATGAAATCATAAAAAAAAAGAAGAAAGCATAATGGGGCGCATCTGTAATAGGGGTAATGGAAAGCGGATGACGGGAGAAGAACGCGCGTGTGGGATGAGAATGGAGAGAATAAAAGAACGCGAGAATGAACGAAGGATATGCGTTCGTTATGGCGAATACAAAGAAGTACTTCAGCTCCTCTACGTGCACGCACAAGATTCTCGATCAAATGTGCTAGTCCTGCGTGTGATTTACTCGAAAATTTTATGAAAAATCTGCCTCCCATAACGAAGAGTGCATAAAAGACAAACAAATGTCATCGATCGTATATAATTGCCGTGCGTGCATGCGAGGGAACAAACGGAATCGGTGCAGTGTAACAAGGTGTAATCAAGAGTCGCACGGTCGCGAGTCTCGCGCGCAAGCGAATTGCACGGCATTAACCGAAGCGGCACTTGCTGCGGACTCTATGATCGCGTTTAGAATCCGCCGCGTCCGAAGTGGGGTCTATATACGTAACAGTAGTTTATTTGCAACTCAATTGATATCCTTGCGCGTCCCATATAATACACGCATACATATACCCCCTCGTTTTCTTCGTTATAGAAGAGAACCAACATTATACAATACACACGCATTTTCGGAATTATAACGCATAGGTCTGATTCTTACGCTCTTAACGAGCCGATTAATGATTCTTCCGTCATTAAGTAATCGTTAATGCTGTTTATTATGGTTAACGAGGATAACGACTGCGATGCGTGCTGCACACACGCGCACGTGCCTATATGCGTGCCCGAGGCATGCGGGGCTTTCGGGGGTGTGGTTTATGACTGTATAGGTATACACACACGGCTGTATACCCTCTACACCACGTATAATATATAATGTGTAAGAGCGTGTGCGTGCTTGAAGTGCTGACAGATCGTGCGCTCGAGCTCTATGAGTAAAAATATTTTTGTGTAATTACAAAAACAACGCGTTGTGCTTTGTGTGCGCGAATTCTCAACGGGTAGGTATATGAAAATACGGCGAAAATTAATTAGTCGAATTTTTACTTTGCGTGTATATTATACGGCGGATCCTTTGGTTTCACAGAAAATCAGTTAAACGCGTCGGTTTGAAGTTGATACAAAGAATTGTAGCATACATATACATCATAAAATATTGATTTCACGAAACCGTGCGTTTCGTTTCGGGTTATTTTCATTCGAATACATGCATAAAGCTATATGCATCCTCTCACTTATCGAACCATGACAATCAACCTATTTAACGCCCCGTGCAACCGAGACTTTGCGAACAAAGCAAAAAAAAATGTACTCGCCTTTTTTTCCACGAGAACAAAGCAGTGCTTTACGTCGGTCACAAAAAGCGCGATTTATACGCGCTACGCGTACGAGCTGAGCGCGCATATAGTGTGCCATCAGCTCTCGCTCGGACGACACCCTAACTTCGTTCGGGAGATAATTGGGGTGACCCATATAGAAGCCAGATTTGAGCCTGTATTTTTGCTGGGGACACGCGTGCGTGACGGGCTGAAAGAGACCGCAGCCATAAACGCTATACGAAATCCCCAAAATAACGAAAGAGTTAATCGCATGGCGGCGAAAAGAATGTGGTTAGTGTCATCGCGAGTAGAGTTTAGGAGTGGAGTTTGATATGGAGGGGCGTGAGGTGGGTTAGGTTAAGTCTATAATAATTTTGGATAGTTATTTTATTTTGAATAAAGAGGTGAGTTGAACTGAAATTGGTAGAAAATAAGAGAGGAAAATAAACTGAATGAAAAAGTACAACAATAAAAATACGAATATAACGAGAATAAGGCGCCGCTGCACTTTTACATCAATAATTTCAGTTTCCCACGAAATAAAACCTGCACAACACCCCTGAGAGTGTGCGCGCGTACCGGAAAACCCGAGGCCTCGGCTTTTTCCTCTCCCCTCGCGAAAAAAGGGGAAAAAATGACGTCGAGAGATAAACAGGTAAGCTCCCCCGCACTCGCGACTAATGGTGTACAGTCCGCTCGCTCGCGGGAGCACAGCTACCGAATCTAGAGATGAAGTACGAAAGACCGAGCGAGAGAGAAGCAAGAAGGCAGCAGCAGCAGCTCTGCGGGGGGCTGCAGTTGGCTGGCAGGCGACAGGGGGATGAGACACTGACGACGACGTCGACGACGGGGTCGACTGTAATTATGAATATAAATCGATGGAAGGGCGAGTTGTGGCGAGGAGTCAGAAGCCCTCCGTGGTGCAGGGGGGAAGAAAGAGAGAAATGGAAGGACAGAAGGCGAAAGAAAAGGCGAGAGACTGAGGAGGCGCGCGCACGTTCCGTCTTTTAATTTTAATTAAAGCAAGGTTATAGCCCTGCGGAGCTTTCGGAAAGGGCGGAGGGAAGAAAGAAAGAGAGGTGGAGGAGGAGGGAAGTCAACTCGTTAAGCCTGTCCGCCCGATGACGGCTGGGAGCGCGAGAGAAAGTTAGATGGGCACTAACGCGGCGACGACGGCGGTGGGAGCACGGATCAACACTCGGATATAGTGCGCTTTTCAAGTCTATTATTCTTCGTGAAAAATTCACGCCACGGAGGTGCGGCTGAGGGATTTTTCGCGCTGAAAGTATTTATAGGCGGGGAGATATGATGACGGACTTTTCTCCTTTTTTTCCTTTTATTTTCGTTGGTGTGCGAGGTCGAATATATAAGAGTTCGGACGATGATTATAGTGGTTCGCAGCGTAATTGTCTCTGGCGCTGATGGAATGGTCATTGTTGGAATAAAGCTGTATCGATATAGCGATTACGCTAGTTCTTCTTCTTTATGTATAATCAGCGTATTTATAGGCATGCTCTATAGTCGCAGCTGCGGAAAAGTATATAAGCGTTGATAAGATAAGGCTATTTTGTTATCAATTTTCGATGTGGGGAAATTGTCGTGTCATCGCGGTGAATTGCCGAACACCGAACAATATATTGAATTTATTAAACAAAGTAATAATTGTTTTTGCAAACGAGGGTACAGTAGCTTTAATTGAAAAAAATTCAATTAAAAGTAATAAAAAGTACTTTCAGGAACGATAAGTGCGCGGCCATATAATATTATATAATGTCTCACTTTTACCACCACGGGCTCAGCGTAATTTCCACGTCGAATATCTATACAATTTTCATCAGTAAAATTGTCCCCGTGCGCTCGGTCTTTCTCATACGCGTACATACAACTTTCCATAATATCCCACTAACAATAACAGTAAATGTTTCCCAAACACCCACACACGCTTACTAACTTGCTCTCTCTTTTCCTCGCCACCCCCTGACTCATAGTTCACTCCGGTTGACTAATTTCCTCGGCGAAACTTTTTCTCCCCCCCCCCCATAGGTTGTTATGCCCATCTTCACATCGGCACCCCTGTCTCCTCATCCTCTCCCCCCTATACGCGCACACACTTTTATCATACAGAAAGCAGCGGGCGAGCTAGGCCTCGTGGCCGATTCCCCGCGCGTACGCTCGGCCGTCATGATTGCACGCAGCCCCCGAGCGATATTGGGATGATGCTCACACAGGGGGGGAGAGAGAGAATCAGCAGGGGTGAGAGGTCGAACCCCTCCCTCTCTCTCCTAGTTAAAGCCCCGGCTGAAAGATGAGGGACGAGAAAGCGCTCGCCCTGGCAACGCAGCGGCGTCGCACCACCGAATCATCATCGAGCTATGGAGAGCCAGCAACAGCAGCAGCCTTCCTGACAATCCTGACCAAAGCGCGAGCGAGAGCGCACAAATTACTGATATTGGACACTAGAGCGCCGCGCGCTGATATTGGAAACGATGAGTGTGTGCGTGTGTCGAGCCGCGAGGCGGCGGCGCCGCGGCGTGATCATGCATTTTGCCAATTGCACATACGCTGGGGGTATAGGCGGGCGAATGACCTCGCGAGAGAGGGAGAGAGGGTACCATGGAAATTAATGTCACACACGCCGGGCCGGCCGGTAGCGCGCGAGAGCTTCATTTCGCTCCTAGGGCGCTTTTCCTCTCTGCGAGCGCGAGCGCGATGGTACACGCTATTTAGTTAATGACGATTTTATCGGAGAGGGAGAGAGATGGAGGTACAGCAGAAGCTGCCAGCCCCGGATGGGTCATTTTTTTTCGTCCTCGTCCCTCGCTACGCGAGCTAGCGTGTGTTTATGTGTATGTTATAACGTCCGCTCGTGAGTGTTCGCTTTTGCTCTTTGAATGCAATATTCGCGAATATAATTATCAATCGGCAAAGTGATTTGGTGACGGATACATCGTTGATTCGATGATTGCGGCTTGCAAAGCTCGCACGCTCACATACGTTATATATATATGGTATATATAGATGGGAACGAGAGGCAATTTTTCGTATTCTGTCGTCGTAAAGGGATTAATGATGATTGAAAAGGGCTCCGACCGCGTTTTTTTTTTTCATTTTTATTTTCATGTTTGCGTTTTTTATTATCGCGCTCGCGCGTTCGCTGACGATGATGGCTTTTTCGTTTGTTTTCCCGATGATCTTTTGTAAAAGTATAAATACATATATGCGAGAGAGCGCCGCGCGACTGAACACACGCGCGCAATGAAAACAGAGAAAAACTTTGCAATTTTAATACTTGGATATATTGCCGTGAAAGCGCATGATGAAAAGCCTCGCTCGATGATGACTCGTTTTATCCTTTTTTAGTGAAAAAAAAAAACGAAAGAAAAAATATTCGAAAACAGCGAGTGTATACATATAGGATGCCGCAGCAGCCGTGTTATATTCGAAAACGAAAATTTTCCTACAAACGTGCCCCAGCGCGCGCTCAAATGATTTACGGGCACACGGGCGCGCGCGATGACTGCGAGCCGCGCCACACTCGCCTCTGTATGCATAAAGCTCGCTCTCTCTGCCCGGGAACACGCTTTATTTTTTAAAAATTTTGTCGCGCGCCCAGGCGAATGTGCGGAGTCATCGAACGCGCTTCCACGAGAGAGGCCATAAAAATCATTTTACCGCAATAAAACTCCTCTCTTTTTCCCGGGCCGCACGCACACTGCCACGCGAGCCCGCGCAAAACGCATTTTTCGTTGAAAGCAAAAAAGAGTTAAAATTTACAACAATGGCGGAGGCCGCCACCGTCACCGTGTGTTAACTTCGCCAAAGGGATGGCGAGGGAGAGGTAGAGGGGTACGTTATACCACCATACGTGCGATCGATGGACAAAATCTGTTGACCGATGATAAATACATCAACGAGCTCGAGCTAGCGAGTACATCAGCCTCGCGTATACACACACATACAGTGCATTTGAATCCATAATGGAAGCACGGAGGATGTATCACGAGGAAGTCAACTATGTGCTGTATACATCCACGATGCTCTCGCGTAGGAAGAAGCCTTTTCGGCTGCTCTTTCTCCCTCTTCTTCCGGGGGGTGTACGATGTGTATGTGTGTAAGGCAGCGCACAAAGGGCGAGCGAGGGATATAACGTAAGGTGGGGCGACGCGGGGCGCGCGCGATTATAGGAAAAGAGAGAAAGAGAGAGGCAACGCACAAAGCAAGGAAGTAGTAGTCGCGGCGCTGGCCCTCGCTCTTTCTCCTATACTTACAGATATAGCTGACACGGGTGGCCCAGGGGGGAGCCTGGGTCGCAGGGGGTGGAGAGAGAGGCCGGGGATATTGCGGGCGAAAGGAAGGACGACGGCGCCGAGATACCCGAGCCAGCGCCGGGGGAGAGCCGCGACGGACGCTTCGGGGGAAGGTAGCCGAGAGAGAGTAGAGAGAGAGAGAGAGAAAGAGGCGAACCCTTGAATTATATCCAGAAAAGTATTATTGGTTTTTACGAAATGTGATTTGCTTTTTAATAATGGACCCGAAGGGATCGATGAGCGCCGCCCGCGCGCCTCGGGAGAGTGGAAAATTGGAGTCGAGAAGGGGGAGAGATGTGGAAACGTCGGGCGGCTGCGCGGCGGTGGTATTACGATTACCGATTGTTTTGGTCTTTTTATGAGAGGGTGGTATAGTGGAGGTGGAAGGATCGGTAGCGACAATGGGTTCAATTAGCGGTATGCATTTGGGAAATTGAGGTTTTGGGAGGAAGGGCGCGACTGCGCGCGTCTGACTAGTGCCGAGGGTTACTACTTAGACGAAGAGTGAGAGGTGATTGATTTTCAAGTTTTTTTTATTCTTGTGTCTAATTTAGCCCTATTTGCGTTCGCGGTTGAGACGGAAAATTGATCCTGCAATTTTTTTCCAGTAATATTTGATTGTAAGGTTTGAATATTGGTTTTGTAATGACTGTTATTTTATTTTCCACTTTTCTAAGAGTGATGTATGTGAAGTGTGATTCATTGATTCATATGTATTATCGCGGTTAATATTGATCTAGTAGAAAGTGGAATCAAATATTCCATTCGGTTGATTTGTTTATAAAGTTCTGATTTTTTGAAATGTGAAGTGCTTTGATGAAGTTATAGACTTTTTTTAATTAGGGGTTCTTATAATAAAAGAACTTGAATTAATAACACCCCGATGTTCCTTCCTCAACCAAGCAACTATAAAAAAAATACAAGGAACGTTTTTCATACAGTTTAGCAAATAATATTATATTTATGTGGGAGTATAAATATACCAAAATGAATTTTGATTTCTTAAAACATGTTATTTATGAATTAATTGAAAGGAAATTTAATAGCTTGTTCAAACGAATCACTGAATACATCGACTATCACATTTCTTTTTTAAATTTGTAATGAGTCGTTATTATTTGCACACGTCTAACACATTACGTCAAACTGAAAAATATTATGATTGAGATATAAAGATAAATTTTACACACTGCTTTATTTTTTCATTCTTTGGCTTGTTTTCTTTATCAAACATTCCTATTATTTCAGATCAATTAAATTCGAAATTCAAAAAAGCATCATTATTCTATTCCTACTATGTTCAATTGAAAGATATTTATCATATAACTATACATCTGTAAAGTGAAATCAATGACACCATACCAACATTACCATATACCTTACCTAAAAATACCCTACCAAACTCTACCAAAAAAAACCCACCTGCGTAAAGCCAACATACTCGCCTTGCACGCACCCAGCCATGACCGCACTCGCCGCTGATATTTCAAAAGTCCGCGAACCTCTCTTTCCTCCTCCCTCCTCTTCCATCCGCGCTTTCTCGCGCTCCGCTCGCACGCACTTAGCGTGTGCTACTCTCTCTCTCTTTCTCTTTCGACCCTACCCACCCACACGCACGCGGCCGTGTGCTCACCTTGGAGGCTTACCGAGTAGCGAGCAGCCGCCCACGTCGATGCCTCCACGCCGCACACGTGTGCCCTTTCTCTCTCCCGAGAGAGAGAGAGAGAGGCGCGGCGGCGGTGCTCACGGATATAGAGCGCGCGCGAGCAACACCCAGCGGGGGGAACCGGGGGGCTTTTCAACCCGCCGTTCATCAGGGAATACCAACGAAAATAGATTTCCCTTTGCCAAAGGAGAGAGAGAAGCCAGAAGAGGTGGAGTTGTACTCTCTCTCACTCCTCGCCTTTTCTCTTTCGTCGATCAAAGAAAAGCTGGAAATATACGCGCGGAAGAAGAGAGGACTAGAGCTACTTTTTGTCTATGTATATATATACCTATATATATCAACGAGACAGACAAGTTTTCGATACTCACTCGTCGAGTACTCAAACGCGGGATAATTTAGAACTGTGTTAAGTGGAGCTGAACTCGACTGTGTACTTATGTGTATACACGAGCGGAGGTGTTGTCGCGAGCGAATCGAATGATTGGATAGGAGAGATGCCGGTAGAGCGAGAGATCTGCACGCTGAGTGAGCGCGAGAGAGGAAGTGTATGTATACGTCATTGAGTCGAGAGCGTTTTGTCGTGCTCTTGAACTTGCGCGAGCGAGCGAGCGAGTTGAGTTTAGCGGTTCGCGAGCTGAAAGTCGAGACGCGCGCGGCACTTCTTCTTTGTCCGGTTTTTCTTTCTTTCTTTGTACGTACTTGTGTTTGTATAACAGTGCCTAAGTGTAGTATTATACTGATGATGGATTTAAGCTTATGGCTAATTTTTACTCCCAAACCTTCTATATTCCATAATATTGAAGTAACATATTCGATTTCTTCACATTTCTTTACTATTATTACAGTTATATTTATTTGCTAAAAAGCACAGAAAAACATCAATACGATAAAGTAGAGGTAATTTTTCACGAAAACTCGAGAAAATCCTCACCATCCATCCACCCACCAGCACAGCAACCACAATACAACATTTTCACTTTTCCCCGAAACCCCGGAGCCTCCTCCACCCTTATACGCGTACACCCCCGTAAATCTCGCCCGCCAGCACCGCTGCTTCCTTCACGACGACGACGACGACGACCTTAAGGGAGCCGGCTCGCAGTTATGCTTCGCAAGCTCCTCTCGCATTATACAGCAGCAGTAGCAGTAGACTCCCTTCGTTCGATTCTCCGGATGAATCAGTGCCATATCCTCCGAGAAATAGCGCCGAGGAGCCGCGCCCTCTTCTCTCCCCCTTCCTGTCCTTCCCCCCTAAAACCCACGCTCAGTCTCTCTCGCTCCCTGTCGGGCCTCTCCTCGGCAGAAGGCGCGCAAGACAGAGCTCGGGAGCAACCCTCTGGCTCGAACCTTCATCAAGCGGTCCGACCCCAGAGCTAGCTCGCTATAGCGAGCGAGAACGAACCCACCTTTATCAAGAGCGCCCAGTCTCTCTCTCCCTCTTTCTCTTTCCCTCGACGGTTCACCTGCATCTCACCCTCTGGCGTGTTCTCCCTTCCTCCCTCTCTTGCCACGACGGCGCCTTCGCTCGAGAGAGCACGCGCGCTGCTTTATTCTTGTTTCTCTTGTTTCGAGACCCTCGGACCCTAGATTAACAGATCCTTCCCGACGCAGGAAAAGGGAGTAGTCTGCATTCTGCCTTTTGCGCAAGCCCACCCACCTCCCACCCAAGGGTAGGGCATATAGGGTGAGTGTATATATGTATGTAGAGAGGAGGGTATACGCGCAGGCAGGCACGATCCGTTTTATCTAACTTGGATGACTTGCCGCGCGTTTTCTCGCCGAGAGAGAGAAGAAGGGAAGGAACGAAGGAGCGAGCACAGCCAGGCAGCGTCTATTTTTAATCTCTCGCCGGACTGACCCGTCCTCGTCTTGGGGCGATTTTCTTTTGTGTGCTGTATATAAGGAAGGAGGAGGAGGGGCTGCATGGAAATAATGGACGAAAAAGAGACTGATAACGGAGAATTGAAAATAATATACTGAATTGAAAATAAAGTCGATAGTTAGTCGACGTTTCATCGGGGTGTGATGAAAATATACATCTCGGTTTGCGAGAGAAACTCTTCGACGGTCTTGCGTTAATTACTCACTCGGGTGGGAATATCTCCGATAGCGTCTTATTGACGAACTTATCAATCATTGCGATAGCACGTAAACTTTCAATAACGAAATCATACCGTGATTTTATTTTACTACTAACAGCTTTTTTCGAAGGAGTGTTTTAAATCCAACGCATGAGCGATTGCGTAGTCGCATATCCCAATTTCCCTAATAATCGTATAGCTAATATGTCAGTATTAACTTAAAGAGAATCCGCACGCGTTACAATTAGACGTGAATATGGCCAACTATGCTTAACCGCTTAGGGTAGTGACGGCTCTCTGTGGCCTCTAGTGTTTGCCCCCGGTACACACGTGTAATTGACTAAAGGAGAGCACAATATTCACAGTTCCTGGCGACTTTAAACTTAAAGCAAATAGTGTAATTATTTTATGACTATTACATAGTATATAGTTTATAATTACGTAAGATAATATAACCTTTTAGATTACTGATAATAAAATGCAAAACAGATCACACTTTTACATTCCATAATGTGTTCGTAGTCAACAACACCTATCGCAAATACGCATCGTCAACTATATGACCAACTTTCCCAAAATCCCCATTCGCAAACAAGGTCACCCCATCCACTCTCTCCTCACCCCCCAATACCGCTCCACCGGATTAAAAACGAGAATCTATATAAATTCGCGCGTCGCTCGCCGCATCTACACGTAATATCCATTTCTGATTATTCCGCCCGGCGTCAGTCGCTCGCCTTCTTGAGTCTCTGCGCTGGCAGCGCTGATGTGATTTGCGATCCCTCATCCCTCTCTCTCTTGCTCTCTCCGCTCACTCCGATAACATTGACACGTTACACGCGAGGCATTCATCGATCTTGCAAACTCCGGCGGCAATCCTCCGCGGATTTGCCAATAAGTTACGTGATCTCATCTAATTTTCCGCTAAATATAAGCAGCGCAAGGCTCTTTTTGTATTACAGTGCATATAATGTCATTGTTGTGTGGTTATTGTTTTTTTTTTTTTTTTTTGTTCTTTTTACTGGGAGGGTCGATGGGTGTTCCAATTCGTTACTGTATTATGCGAATGAAGGGTTTCTCGTCGAGGTGTTGTAAGTAGGTCTGATAAAGGTTGCGGTATATTGTCTAAGAAAAATATTCATTGTTTTGAGTGGAATCAAGTAGATTAGAAAAAATTCACGTTCAAAAATATTGTTATACCTATTCCACGTAAAAGTTATAACAATTCTCCTTTAAAGTTTTGCGACAATTAAAGCAGCAAACCGAAATGACCAAAAGCCCTTAACGGCATTTAAAACAATAAATTCTCCTTCATCCGCGCCGCGGACAAAAAGCCGCAATACTTTCTACCGTCCCTCAGCAAGGCAGCGAGCCAGCCAGGCTGCATATACCTAGAAAATGACTGGCGAAGGGTAAAGGCAGCCGGGCAGTGGCTCTGGTGGCGTCGAGTATGCGCGCGCGAAGCCGAGAAAGCCGCAGCAATCGTATCACGGAATTATTTAGAACAGTGGATGGTAGTCGACGGTGTAGTTAGGTGAACTGCGGTGTCCAGCTCTCTCTCTCTCGCTTCGCTACTAGCAGTACGCGCCTCGACGGAATTACCCCCAGTCCGTCTCAGTCCGTCTCTCCTAGTTTCGCTTTGCCCTTCGCCGAGCGCTAGCGTGTATACATATACATATATATATATATATATATATATACATATACCTACCTACCTACCCTTACTCTCTGGCTTAGCTCAAAGCAGCCCCTCGCGTGCTCGGCTGCCAGCCATCCAACTAACCCAACGCCCCTCGACTCCCGACCCAAGCCTCACCCCCCTCGTGAGCCTCCGCGCAGCAACTTCCAGAGCGAGAGAGCGCGCAACCCTCCCGACACCGCCGCGCTGCTGCTGCTGCTGCCGCCCTCCTCCTCCTCCTCCGCCCCCTCGACACCCGTGCGCGCCACAATCTACGAGCGACTCGGCCACCCACCCACACTGCCGCCCACCCGTCGCGAGCGAGCGAGCGAGCGCGCCACAAACCCCTACATCTCCTCGGCCGCCACCGCCGGAAAACACAGCTGAGCCAACGCGAACTGTACCTCCTCTCTTACTCTCTCTCTCTCTCCCTCGGTTTTCTCTCTTTCGCTTTCTCGCCGCTTTTTATCATCCCGCTCCTCTTTTTTCCGGCAGAGCGAGCGAGAAACTCCTTGAGTGCCGCCCGGTGGGTGGGTGGAGGGTAGGAAGAGGGAGTTACAGCTCAGCAGCGGCAGTGGCGGCGGCCTTAAAAACACCTGGCGCCAGGAGTTTTCAATCCGAAAGTCCGATTGTTCGCGATAAAAATGACAGGGCCGACGTCGCCTGACGAACATTTTTCTATTACCGCGGGAGAGAGGAAGAGGAGTTTTTACGGCCTGAGAGAAGACGTGCGAGATGCGAGATTGCCGACGGGTAGGAATAATGGAGGATTTTTTTTAGAATCGAGGATGATTTTTTGATTCTATATAGTTTTTTATGGTGATTGTTTTTATCTGAGTTCATTATTTCGAGGAGAGATTTATTATATTCAATATTACGAGGTTTATATTTACTATTGGTGGGTGATGTTGCATGAAACTTTCGAAAAGTTTGTCTGAATCAAAAATTAACTATTCAACCATTTATGTAACGTAAACGATGAAGATGTCATTAATAAAATTATAGAGTCGTTGACCATAATTGAACAAATTACGCAGAGTACCTACGCATTTTATAAACGTGAAAAAAAAACTTTTGTTTCAACCTCTATGTAACTATTAATGAAATATACAAGATCACGCATTATCATTCCTAATTCAATCGCGTTTACTTTACAGTGATACATTATACAGCGACTCTGAAGATTCTCTTGTAATAACTTGATATAGGTATACCGCAATATCAATTCACTGAGAAAACTTATTCTTATATATTTTAAGTAGTACCAACTATCAATACATCTCCTTTAATCATAACCCTTTATTGCCGCTAAAATTTATCAACGATTATTATCCGCATTACCTACCATGTTAATTCGAATAAATGAAAATTAATGTACGTAGTATAAATAGATCGCCGTGCACTTTTTCAAATAAATCCACGAGTATTCCTATACAAAAAAGAGATGGACTTGAGATTGTCACCTCTAATGATTGTGATTGGTCGATTTGAAATGGACATGTAAAATTTTATTG
>UXGD01002813.1:0-23529 GCA_900474315.1 Torymus auratus | reverse complement strand
ATCATGGTGTGACGTTTTTAATTTCAAAATTGGCCAACGGCTCGCCAACCGTTAGTTAACATTTTTAGCAGGGTGTGCCGATCGATATTTTATTTATTATATTATTTATCGAAAAATCCGAGCGAATCTCTGGTAAGAGTCAGACTCGTAAAAATGCCAAAGTAGAACATCACTTTGATCTTAGCTCAAATATTATGTTTTACGTTTGCCTCGTAAACCCGACAAAATTGAACGGAATTTTATGCAGTATATATAAGAAACGTTTTCTATATACGAACGACTCTGCGCAATATCGCGTTATATCCATCGTTTTCTCAATAAATGTTGTAAAAGCAAAGTGTCTGCTGGAGTGTGTGCGACGAGTATGTATCGAGCTGCACGTTCGCTATACAATAGATAAACATTCATTTCCGTAATATTACGAGAATTCTGTCCTCCATTTCCAGCGAAGTGAAAATGTCTTATCTTTAAAAGTGACTTGAGCGAACTTATTTCCACATTTTCGCATTACAAAAGTGGGCAGTGCGGGGTGATTTCCTCGGGGGCGCTTGCATGGAGAATAAGTTTCGTAAACGCGTCTTGACAGAATGACAAAAGTATACGATGCGAATAATGAAAAAACGTGGATATAAGCGAGAAAAATGATTTCAACGATTAGGCAATTGTTGCGTATAATGCAGTAGATTATACCAGTTATGGGTCAGCCGTCTCATGTATTTTTCGATTCTATTGTTATTTTTCTCTATTAGTATCGTTAATAAAAACTGTAGATATTATAAATATTAACTTTGAAGTCTGAAAGCCTGAAATACTTTTTCTCGTAATAAAAATATAAAACGCGGGTTCCGTGGTATTTCTGTTGACTTTAGTCTTCACGTAGGGAGCGTATATATACCTTCAAAGTAAACAGAAACACTCGGCGCACGCAGCTATTAATGTAATTGATTTTCAAAACGCTAAAAAGAATTAACATTTACATTGGAAATTCATTGTTCAATATCAAACGTATAAAAGTTATAAAAAATAGATGGTATACGCGATAAAATGTAAATGTTATTGCGATCAGTTTGTTTGTTGGCTGTGTGCAAGCGCGAGTATTCAGGTCACTGAATGTCTAAGACTTCTAATGTCAAATATAATTACGTCTCGATACATATGCGCTTACGCGAATTATTAATACCCTATCTACGCAATGACACCGCTCGGCATTCTCTTACCTACATATTCAATCTTCGTGTTTATCTTCGTCGTTTGTGTTTCGCGTCGTGTCACCAAAAAAGAAACTTCAGCTTCTTTCCTGACAAAATCGATACCTCGCGCCGCTTAATAACCACGCAACTTACTCCGCGGCGGTGGCCTCATATATATCGAGCGCTCTTTCAATTAGCATTCAATTGCCTCTGATTCGAAGGCAAACAGTAGCGCGAGTTGCACAAAGAAAGACTCATCCAACATTTACACCACAGCGCACGTTCGAGTAAAGTCTACGGCGCGCGGCATCGCTCAAAGTATTATGAAAATTTTATGCGCGGGCGAGAACTGTAGCCGCACTGTAAATTTTTACTTGGGGCAACTTGGCATTGGCATTGTTTTTTATGCTCAAGTTTGAGACATAATTAATAGTCGCTGCTGCGACAAGAGAGAAAGTTTTTAATGCGCTCGAGCGTTGCACACTGTACGTATATATTTGTGGATTGATTTTGCGCAGGTGGATGCAACTAAGTTTGTAATACACTGGGGTAATAAATAATATTTAGAAGAGATTATTGGGGCGGCATTTTTTTTCAGGATTTATGTGATGTTAATAAATAAGGAGAAGGATGGCTGATAACTATTTTTATATGAAAAATAAAGTACGAGATTGTGTCACATTTTTAAGATAGAGCATTACAATGAAAAATTGTATCTTTAAAAAAAGTAATTTGAACTCAAATTATTTTCAATTTTGCTAACAATTTTCTTAATAGGATCACGTAGACGTAGCTTATAGGTATATTTTTATATGTTATGCATTATAATTCCTCATTCGTTTCACTTATTTTTGTAATATAATATGGTATCGTGTTTAAACGTATTATGAAAACAGGGAATAATATCAATAATTATTATTGTAAATCAGAAAGAAATGAATAACAAATAATTTGATATAAAAATCTGATAATTGGCTACACCGTCTCATCAAAAGTATTCGCTTGAAAAAATCATATCAATAATTATTCTAAAATAAAAAAGAAATGAATAAAGAATAATTCTATATAACAATCTGTAATTGGGTACACCGCCCCTTCAAAAGTATTCACTTAAAAAAATAACGAATTTTTCTAAGGAATATATGATTTTTTAAAAAAAACCTACGAGTTTTTCTAAAAGATCTTGTAAAAATTTCACTACGCGCAGTCTGTGAGAGAATTACTATGGTAGCTTGTCAAATGTACTAGGCAATTTTTCTCCGCGTTCCTTCAATCGCCAACAATCACCGCATCCACGCCACTAAACTCCACCCACTCTTCATCCTATAATAATATTTCACCCCCCGCTCAAAGACTCTAATATCTATCACAATATAACCGCGCGCATCCGCGATATCACTCATTGAAACCCCGCGCTGCTCGGCGATAAATCACCTCTGCGCGGGCAAATTATTTTTGTGCGCGCGGGCAGGCAAATGAAATACGACGTGTGTACCCTCTCACACGCTGAGGACGCATGCGGGGCAACTTATATTCCGCTTCCGCGACGCTATGTATAGGTATATAGCAAAGCGTTCGTTAAAAGATTTCGCGAAGTCGTAGAAAGTCGCGCCGGCCGCAACCGCGCGCACGCGGCTCGCTCTAAGAAGGTGATATCGGTGTCGTGATAATTGTCCCGATTGGGTAACCCCTTTTTTCCGCGCTACGAACGCCGGGGGATGTTATTGAGACCGAGATGTTTGTTTTTCTTTTTCTAGGTGGGAGAGCGAAAGTTGCTACGGGGTTGATGATGGAATTGTTGTCCGAATAGCCCGGAGAGCTTTTTTGAGCCGGTGATCTGAGATGAGTTTGAGAGAGGGATAAATGTTTCTGATGGACTTAGTTACGTGGAGATTAAAAAGTCGGTTTTGACTATTATAGGATTATTTTATGAGACAAATTAGATTTATGTCTATAGAGTAGTGATATAAAACTATTATAATGATTTTTCTCGGTATTCAGCTCGAAACTATTCGAACTTACTTTTCAGGTGCCGTAAAAAAAAAACAGTTTAATCTACTTGAGAAAAAAACAGGCTGACATAAAAATGTCATTCGTTCGCATTTCATAGCTCGTAAGAAACAGCTAAATGCGGCGTTAAAAGTATGTATTCTCCTGGTTAGCACGAACGCGGCACTTGCTCCACAGGCTAAAAATAGCTCGAATAAGTGGATTCGTGTTAAAGACTTACCTATCCAAGTTGTACGACGCACTACAATGATAAATTATAGAAAATGAAGATTAAAAGAAAAATAATAATAATTAGTTAATGCAGGAAAAATAATTAGAACGTAGGTAGTGGTAGAAATGAAAAAATCCTTGCGATTTTCCGTAGGCATATGGCTTTGGTTTCAGCTATATAAGCGCATTTCATGCTTAACCGGCGACAATCTTCTTTCTTCGAGCTTTACAAATATCAAGCCGATCTCGTGGCGCATAAGGGATTTAATTGTCAAGGTTGGTCGACGGAAAAACGTTTTTTTTCCGAAATTTGTGGTTTCGGAGACAAAGATAAGAGAGACAAATTATTGTTTGCACGCTTGTACCTACTCGAGAGAATTTAATTATAGCTATAATTAAGTTAATCTTTGCTGCGTGCGTTTATCGCGCCAATACGTTGTCAAACCAAATGGCGTGAATGATACTTCAACTTCATGACCATTTTTTTACCATATTTTATATAACTGTATAATGTAATTTTTAAAGTAGAATTTTTTTTCGGTGCAGTATATGAACACTGCGAAATATTTATATGCTTGTAGAACAAAATTTGCATGCTAAGTTTGAAGTTAAATTTTCTATGAAATATGGTAAAGTTTCAGAAAAAAAGCTACGTGTGGAGAACGATGGCGAAATATTTATATTTTCGAAAGTAGCGCACGCTAAATCGAATGAAATACAAGAAAAGGAACTTTTCCAGACGATGCCCAACAAGTGCTCTAAATTACATATATTGATCTGGAGAATCCGGAAAAAGTCGGTATTTTCTTATCATCCTTTTATAAAAATTCAAAACACCATCTCACAGCGCGCGTCACGATTCATTGTTGTTTAAGTAAAACAAAGGTACACTGAAATACACGCAATGCAGTTCAGTAAAGGCCAGCTAGCTCAAGGACATCAATTGGATTGAGGAAGTGAAATACTTTTCTCATTTCTTGGTATATATAATATTGACGAATAAAAATGTTTCGCACGTAAAATATTTTTGATTAAGCGGATGTTTTTAGTTTAAAGTTAAAAACTGCGTTATTATTGATTTTTATACTAATTAGCATTTGCAAGTGTAATCTAGAATTTTCATTATTGTAGGTTCATTCTTGTATAAAATATACAAAACGATAAAATTTTCGCAATTTTCACCTTTAATTTGTGAACCCCGCGTAATCAAACTACGGTTCTCATTACACTGCTGTTAAGCAATAACCTGGGGAAAAGATTGCTTTCTTTCTTCTAATTAAAAAACCACCTACAACTGTACATTATAAGCAACTTGTTCCACCCATATTACAAGGAAAATTTAAATCACCTTCACCTTTATTATTTAAAACCGTATAACCATCTAAAGCAAGAACAGAAAAACTTTGAAAACTATACAAAAGTCAACTGCACCGGAACGTCTGACCAAACTTGCCCTTAATCTACTTCTCACGTACACTCGACTTCTTTTTTTTCCACGACAGCCTGCAAGATTTCCCCTTTAATATTTAACATCCCTGAAAGTCGCAGCCAGTGACACACACCCCGAAGGTTCTTAACATCTCGACCCCTCGAAAACAACAACACACCTATCTACTTACTCCCCTTTTGCACGTGCTACTCGGGCTCACGTGTGCACGCGGCTCGATAATTCATCGGCACTCGCGCCTACCTTTGTACCTATTACACACATATACTTACACGTATCTTATATATATTATGCACTGCCGCGACAGCGTGTGCTAAATGTTTCACGCGGCGGCATATATCGATCACTGACTTACCGCGGAGCAGCTCCTATAGCCCAATCGCCGCGCGCGCGGAGGGACATCAGCGAAGGATCTAGAGCCGCGTAGAGTTTTCCGCGACTACGCTGAGCAGCTGTTTTCTATGACACGCGAGTTCTCGCTTTGTGTGACCTAATTTTCGTTCGGTATTATATACATAGTTTTAGGTATGCGACACGCACGGGAGTGGAAATTTGATTTTAGCAAATTATGGCAGTTGTCGTCGCTGGGGTAGATATCACCTAAAAGCTTTTTCAAAAATTAGTTTCACGTATATAACATTTAACTTTGTGTGGCATATGGTATGAGTTACTTTATTTATATTTGCGTATATGCTATATATCTAACAGCTGATGTTTGCAAGCGAGATTTAATCATGCGCTCTGCTATTTTTTACACGAGGATAAAGTTTTGCGATAACAGTAGCTGCATTATTCATCTAATGAATATTATATTATACTGCCTTATAAACGCTCCGCGACTAATAATTTATACCATAATTTGCCGTGCCAGAACTTTGCCTATAATTCCGTCACATTACCCATTCGTCATAATTATTTCGCTATAAATAAACTAACTATAAACTCTCGGAAAGTAAAAGTCTATATGTAATGCAGAGTGAACTTTATCGCGTAGTACCTATACTTTCGGCGATCGGTCCGCGGTCACCTTAATAGAAGCTCGCCCCGTTTTTTACGCTCCCGAGGATCCATTTGTCGATTTATCGGCCCGATAACCGACTTTTAGCCCGCGAAAATAATCTTTGCTTCTATATATATACCGCGTCAGGGCTTAATTTCGCCGGCGAATCTTATCATTCCGAAGGGCTGCGCGTGTTTATACTTTAAATTTGATGCCCCTCGGGAGGGATAAGCAAGTAGGTTAAAGAGTGCGGCAACAAACTGTTTCAGAAGTAGATACGTGCGCGGCCCCAAAAGCGCGGTTTGTCTTTTTCGGGTTGTCTTCCTTGTGTTTTGCGGTGAATTTAGATCTTCGGTGCTATATGTTAGGAGAATTATGTCAAAGAAAAAAATGTAAGTAGAGATAAAGTTAGGGCAAGTATCGTGGTATGTTTAATCTAGAAATTATGCGTGTTTAGTCACGGAGCAACAGCTGAAATAGTTGCCAGATCTACAATCAGACAGTATAGAAATCCAATTCGGCTCTAATATTTATCACCTTGATTAGTTTTCTGAAACATTGATTAAACTCTCGGCAATTTCAGTGTCACGAGCGGAAGAAAAATCGTTGTACTATTATACCCGATACCTATATTGCACTCGTTCCTGTCGTTTTACACCATCCGTTACATCGTGTAACGCTAATACATTGCAAGAACTATACACTTATCTCAAACGTCAAATAATCAATCAGTCAATTGTTTAAACGTCTTCTTTTAATCTCTCACCCAACCGTTAATATTTCACATACAAAAGACCAAACCGGACATCCCAAGCCCCCGCCTATAAGTACAAAACTTTACACCGTTTTCGTCATCAGCCAATGCCTTGCGCATTCGCCTCTAAACGTAAGCCCCGACGCTCGCTCTTTATCCGTCTCTGGGAAATCGATGAATATATAGATAGCGCGCGAGCACGGATTGAAATAATTCAACGTGGAGTTCGAATTCGAACACACGCTCGGGACTTTTAATTGGAAAGCGCGCGAGGCAGCTACCGTAATGGCCGCATGCTTATGAATTTTTTAACTTTCGCCGAGTGCATATGCGCTGCTCCCGTTTGTCGTAGCGCGAACCCCGTTATTTTCGTCGCTGATTATTATTTCGCCGATATCATTTCTACACCGAGAAGGCGCGAATCTATTTTATATAAGTCTATGTGTATATAGTATATACGTACACGTGGGATCTTTTTGTCTGAAATTAGGTTGGCGGGTGGGCATTCAGGGCTAGCATTCCGTGCGCGTTTATTGTGCGTGTGCGTTTGACGTTCGCTGAAGATGGGATTTAATGTTGTCGTTTAATTAGGTCACATTATTTTTAATTTATATTTATTTTAATGTGGATGTGTGCCTGATGTGTGCTGATGTGTTAAAGTGATATTGGGATTAACCATTCTGTTAGATTATATATAATATGCACTGCTATATATAGATTTATTTATTTTTCATATTCTTTAGGTATATAAATTGATTCAATTTTAGAGTACATTTTAAATATTAAAAACATATTCGTACGGGACGTCGATATATGAATGTAATATATGTAATATATGTTTTTAATGAAAATAATTTATAAATGAGCGAATACTAAATTAAAAACTAAACCAATTCTAGATCACCTCTTTTATAAATACAAATAAATGGTAAATCAAATTGTTTTTCTCAATCATTATTAAAAAAACCACTAAATAATCAAAATCATAAATAATTACGTCGCATGTCAACGTAATCGTAGCTTTCAAGAGTCACGAACTATTTTGAAAATTATTACTTTATGATATAATAGTATTGAATATTTTCGTATAATATTCTGAATAACTACGATTATTACGGCTTAAAAAATTCAGGTAGTTGTTAATAAATAATTATATGAAAATAAATAATTAGTCATCAATAATTTTTAATCAATAGTGAGGACAGTGATGATAATAAAAATAAATAAATGAAAACTATGTAGAAATCAGTAGTTAGGTCGTAGATCAAACGAACTGTTATTGATTGCTTCGTGAGTATGAAATCGAGTCTTTCTTTACAATGTGATTCACCTGCAATATATTTATTTGCGTTTTAATTATTTTTTATATAAAAATTGGATCGTAGTAATAATTGTTATTCTTATAAACTAATTTTTAATGATACCGAATATAAATCGAAATCTTTTTTTGAACATGTGTTAAAAGTAAATAATAGAAATTACTAAACAATGTGTAACATTGCTCTGGTCTCAAATCCAATCGACTGCATCATTATTAACACTAGTTTATATTGCACATCAAGTCAAAAGCAATCAGTTTCTAAGAAATTAGCAATTAAAATCTTTATTATCTTTATTTGAAGATTTTGCAGTAATCGAAATGCTATCGGAGCATTAAAAATTACCATAAATTGTGGTTCATAAGACTTGCATCAATTATTAGAAACGGGTTACTACCAACATGGGTCGCTTTACGTTTGCCACGGTATTAGTTGCTGCTGCATTGGTCACTTTAGTTTATTCTCTTGAAAGTAAGTAATTAATTTTTTTCTTATTGTGGTATGTATTAATAATTATAAATCTCACTAATTGGATGTATATTTCTTTTTATGACGAAATCTACAAAAATTTGCCATTTAGGCGTTCCTCGAGTTGCCAAAAATCTTTTGTTTGACATATTTTCTACACCTATTTTTCTTGTTTTCAAAGTATACCATTAAAATCCGTTAAAAATGTTTTTATGTGTGTGTTTTTTAGCAGCATAATCTTTGAAAACGAGCTTTTACTTGTTTTGGGAACGCCGAAATGGTATAGATTTTTTTTGGGCATTTTCTTATATTATGGTATAGAAATAATATGAAAGTATCAACTTGAAAACATGATAGTATTTTTTTAAACGGACAAGTAGTATTTAATTTTAATTTTTAGAAAAATGCAGCATCGTGGAGATAATGCTCTAAACATTTTTTGGTAAAACGTTTAGTAAAAAGTTTTTTTAAACGTTGTTTAAAAGTTTAGAATTTGTGTCCGGTACGCGGAGGAAATGTCTAAATTTAGGCCTTTTTCGATGTTCCATGAGCTTGTTTAAATGTGAGCTTTATTTACTGTATTATGTTACTGGAAGTGAATTTTATAAATATTTGTTTGATGATTTAGGCAACAAAATATCTGATTCTGAGAACCATAGATATGTAATTCGCACTTCCAAGTCCCGCAAGACGTCGCTTATGTCGCTGCTCTAAGTTATACCAACGTCAACATCACGTGACTGAGAGATAAATTCCAATTCTAATAGAATATTATTTATTATTGTTTTTATTAACATCCCATGATTTGGAGTAGGCTCTCAGTCTTTTTTTAATTTTCGACTTTTACAGCCTATAAATAATGTAAAATATATTTATCATGGTTTTATAAGCAAACCAATTTACTGAAAATTATAAACTTAAAAAGATTTATGTAATCAAAGACTTGAAAATGCAAACCATAAAAAATTGCACTTATGATATACTCTTTTTAGGCCTGTAGCCTTTGATACAACATTTTTCCAAATAACATTTTTTCGTTTTACTCATAATTAATTATTATAGTTTTTGATACTCTAATTAACATAGGTTGTACATGTATTTGTTTGCAATTGTTTTGGTATAACTTAGAACTGTGGACACCTGCAGAGGCCGACTTCTTTGCTTGGAAGTGCGAATAGTATAAAAGTTAAAAGTTTGGTATAATTGCTCATATACATGTTATATAATTTTATTTAGTTAATTTTAAGAGCGATAAAAAATGCCTACCAACAAAATTTTATGATAATTGTAACCTTTCTATCTGCGTAGATGATGGTCAATCGGGCGGTTGCTATGTACATGGAAAGAAGTGCAAATTTGAAACCGTCGGTTATCTCCCGTCTACACCCGGAAATTGTAATTAAATTTACGTTTTTATAAAATTTAAAATCTATATTACATTACCTTTACGCAAATAGCTGTAGAGAAATGTTAAATTTGATATCATAAAAATATTTACTAAAACAAATTGTAATTACAGTTCTCCTTGTACTAAAGGGACCATGTGAGCCTCACAAGTGGTTTCAAGATGGATGCAGATATTGTGCGTGTCATAAGACCGGTATGGATGCCATTTGTTCCTTAAGAAAATGTAGCGAGTCAGTGCCAAGAAATAGCCTCAAAGATGCTGGTAATTTTAAAATATAAATGAATTTTAGCATGCCGTATCAATTTTTTAACTATAAATGCGCCTCTATGAGGGCCCGCAATAGCGCTTTGACAGAGCAGAGGATTAGTAATTAGTGACCGGTTCAAGTCCTAGTCTCTGTCAATGACATAACCACTCCTGTAAATATCGATATGCCCTCGACGCTAATTAGCACCAAAATAATTTTGGTAGTAGTAATTCAATTGTTGAAGTATAATTAAGTAGAGCGATGTTAAGGGGATGTCGGGGCCAATTACAGATTCCTACACCGGATTTTTCATTATTTAGATTTATTTTCAAGATTTGGAAAATTATTACAGTTATGTCGGTAACTATATGTAGTTCTATGCCAGGCTTCGACATTTCATTACAAAATATATAAAAAGAAATCCATTTATCTATCCTCAAAAATTAAATTTTCGCCTATGGCATTTTTATATTAATCATTTCACTGCTTAAGTGAAGAATTTTGACACATAGAGCTTCTGCTAATCTATTTGCAAACTTTTCCCTTCAATTTAATATACCAAAAATAAACACTTTAATATAAAAAATTATCGGAAATTCAATTTCAAAAAAATCCAAACCACGAGAAAAATAATATGAAATAGTACACTTTAAAATTATAATTCTTAAACAATGAAAAATTTAATAAATAAATAGACGCTTTCTTTAAAAAAAATAATAGATAATAGATATGTTAATTTTTCAGGAAAGAAAAATCAAGAAAATGAAAGTTTTTTTAAAAGACGTTTCGTAGAGCTATTGAAAATGGATACAAAAAATTTTGATCCTAAAAGCACCGTGAAGTAAAAAAGAATAAAAACTATCCTTTCAAAGGTGACCCACTATGTAGTTCGTGAAATAATATTTAGTATATACATAACCCACGTATGTTCACACAGGCGCTGGAGTTTCGAAACTAACAAACATAGAAACAGTGTCCCAGACAAACGCTCCCAAACCTCATTTTTCACCGTTTCAACGTTCCCTCCACGATACGGCAAAAACTTATAAATTTAATTGAACTAAATTCTGTGCGCACATGTCTTAACCGGTGCAATCTCATCAATCAAAAAAAGCAAAACTTATACTTCACACAAAACTTTCTAGCACCCCGTGGTGCAATTCTTCAAATATGCACACCTCATTTGGAAACGGGCACAGTGCTAAATATTACATTGCACTGCGCGCCCAGACCGAATTTCGCAGCTACTCCCCAATCAATTCGGAGTGACCCGAAATTCCGTTTCGCCAATTTAAGGGGTATAACTAGCGGTCGAAAAAAACCTTAACTTTCGACTATTTATTTTGGGAGTATATGAAAAAAGGAATAGGATTGCTTTTAGAGGGCTTATTAAATTAACACGATATATTGAAGTATGAAACAAAATTTTTTTATTATCATTTTAATGAAAAATGCCGGTAATAGAGTAAATCTTGAAAATCCTCTTTTTAAACTGGGAAGATGTATTACTTGGACACCGTTGCATGGATCGATTTCAAATTTTGATAATAGCTTCATAATTACATTCTCTATGGGAGTACGTAGCCGTTTTTTAAAATTAAATTTTTTTCTTTATTAACAATTTACTGCATATTTTTTTATTCAAAAATGATCGATATGCGTTTTTCAAAAATGCATCATTCTACAAAATTTTGATTAAAAAAAAACCTTTGTAGTTCCATAGCCAATAGTAAGTATATAGACTAAAAACTTTATGTCTTTTTGTTTCAGGTCTTATACTTAACGGGACATACCCCCTCCCACATTGAAGATGTTGAAAAAAAGGCGCTTTTCAAGATGGACTCCGTCACCAGCATTTTGCATTAAAATGACAATAAAAATATTTCTTTTCATACTTCAATAAATCCTATTCCTTTTTCCATACTCTCAAAATATACATCGTTGAAGTTATAGAGATCTTTGTTTCGTCCGTTACAGTAGCTGTTATACATCCCTTATTAAAAGTTCACCTAGACTACACATAACCCCAGGCAAATGTATACCACATACCGACAGAAACGTATAACAGAATATCGGCGCGAACGGTGCCATACTTTCATTCCAGGATCCTTCGAAATTTTATAAACGGCCGGCCCCAATAATAAATTCAAACGGTTCTCACGTCTTCCCGATAAAACTAGAGGAAAGCGAGTGTAAAATGCAGGCGTGGGATTATACGAGGGATCAGCCGGACGCCCGCGGTTACTTATATCGCCGGGGTGAGCTGGAAGTTTCGAAACGAGGCGTTATGGAATTAACGTACCCGTGTCCGTGGATGATTGATGGGGAAGAGCGCCGGATGAGGTGAAATATGGATTTCCATACGTGGTATGAAAGATTGGGGAAAGTTTAATAAGTCGATAAGTTGTTTATTTCACTTGGGAAATATATATCCGCAGATGCAAAAAATGCACTGCGTCATGAATAATAAAATTCCACGAATGATCTTGCGATACCGTGTGAAATGTTGCGTTGGACGAAGAAAATGAAAAAGTAAGTACAATATTCTTTTCTACGTATAAATGCTAAATATCAATATTTTCATATCACATTCCGATCGATCATGTACATTAATTACGAAAACCGTGATAAGCCCTCTATCATCACTAATGATAAAGAATAATCTCATGTCATGAAGATGAGAGCGGACAGAGTGAAGGTCTTTTGATGTATGTACAATATGCGCTCATTTTTGAACCTACGCCACCCGTTACGGAACTTCGCCACTCATCATCATTACTCTGCTTTACAGGGGCATTATTGCAGCATCTATTCAACCTCAGCTGCATGTGTGCCTTTAGAATCCTATGTACGGTATGTACGAGACTAGTTATAATTGGGGTTGTATATATAGATGCATGCCTAGCGTACGTTTAATCACTTATATAAGTATACCGATATACTGACAACAATATTCATGTGTAAATATGAAAAGAAAACATATTTTTATTCCCTATAACTGGTATATTACATTTACAATACAATAGAGTGAAGAATTTTAAACTTATAAAAGAAAGTTACTGCGTTTTTATTTCATCCGGAGCTCATGTAATTCAAATGTGTATAGATAATGTGGGCGCACTGCAGTTGATACTGCATTATGCACTTTTGACGCCGAGGGAGTTAACGCGTAATAAATACCTTCATCCTTATATCTCTCTCGAAGTTTGAGTAAAGGACGATACTCGTAGGAATAGACATTGCTCACTTTCGAGAGAGCCGGAGATCTTCGTGCACAACTCGGAGAGGGCGTATGTGGAAATATGACTTCTGCGGGATAAATTTTCAACTTTTTATCCTCATGAAGAATGACAAAAGCCCGCCGAGGGAAATGACTTTGAAGAGTAAAATATTGAAATTGAAGTTTCAAGAGTTTTCCAGTAAGAAGGGGGATCTTTTATAGAAATCGTTTAAAATTGAAATTTCTTCTTCTGTACAAAGATGTTAATAATCGCTCTCAAAGGGGTGTGCGAGTTAATTATATATGATGGTTTAATGTAATTATCCATTTGTCCTCGTATTGTGTGATCTGTCATCGAAACGTCGTTTAATTATGTTATATATGCATATTGAAAGGGGTAATTTCTAATAATGACATATTATAGTCCGCGCTGCGGGGCGATACGTCAATATTCATTAACGGGAGGACTTTTCAAAGAGATTTCTTCGACGGACCAATTAATTTCTAAACACACACGTCAGTTGGCGGTATATAGAAAATATACCTGCGAGCATATTATTAATATTAATATAACATCTAATCGCCAAGAGCGATGACATTTCGGTAATCTATTTCCTCTATATATTAATTCGCCTGACCACAATCGTGATTTTCTACTTGGCATATTTATGAAACTGACTTTATCTACAGCATTCTTAATAGCGAGGGACATTAAATTCGTTACTTTCAGCTGTACACTTTTTATTTTTAATGTTATGGCTTCTCATTAAAACCGGCGCACGGCGTTTGAATGTTTCAGTAGCGAAATTTATGTATAGGCCGCCTCCGATACTTTCGAAAAACATGAGAAAGGGAAGTTTATGAGGGGTAGGTACGTTCAATTTTCCACGTCTGTCTGTAGCCCGAAATATTTACGCTTCGTGCAGGTGTATATATACAGAAAGGAGAGTGAGCAGTAAATTTTACGGGAAAACATATTAAACTCGAGAACAAGGGTTACGGCAGAAAAATTTCATTTCTTTTCTACACACGTGAAATAAATATAAGAAATTCGTACTGTATATATACCTAATTATTCTCAAAAAGAAAAACAATAAATGGGAAATCTCCCAATTATACACGATCAAACGAAACCACGAACCCTTATTTTCACCTGAAATCTTTCGACCGTATATATATATAGCCATGTGAATTCATCGCCCCCAGCCGCAGCTCAAGCGCACCAATCAATCCTCCAACTAGAGCAGAGAGCTGCGCACACACACACTATTCTACCAAAAAGTCGGCGAAAAAAATTTCCTACCGACGCTCGTTTCACTCATTCTGCGAGCGCAGTCGGGCGCTAACAAATGCATCATTGTTCGCCCTCTCTTTTCCTATATATATACCTGCGAATTTTTTGCTGCTGGCGTCTGAAAAAAGGACCGGAAAGGTCGCGGCAACTCTTTTATATCTACAGTTTCGAAAGGCGAAGACTTTTTGGGATATCGCGTGTGCGCGTATGAGAAGAGAAAATGTTTGCCTTCTCTGTGCGGGTGAGGTGGAGCGAAAGAGGTCGAATGGCGGTGTGCGAGGCGGATATATACGCGCGAGGTAGAATAATGGTGTAAAAGTGAGAAAATCGGGTCGGATTGATTTTTAGCTTTATATTGGGTATTTGTCGCCTTTATATTATATCGATTTTCATATTTCGTATTACGAAATATCCATATTTACATTCGTGCTCGAATAAATTTCAAAATACGCGACGACGTTGGGGTGAAATTGAAAACCCAGCATGTTTGTTTTGCCCAGTGGAATTACCAGAATATGGAGTTCAGATTTAACGTAAAATATTGAAATCGGTTTCCCGAACAGTCGCACGAATTGCCTCCGCGAAATATAATAAGTTCGCGTTACGTTTCCGGCTTTCGTGATTCACGAGCGTTATCTCGCAAAACGTCGGGCGTACGTATATATATATGTGTATGTGTGTAGAAAATGGGACAAAATTGAGCGTTAAAACATTACGTGCGAGAGGTGAAGTGGGGTTTCTTTTTCTCTTCGATTTTACCTTCGCAATTCCGACGTAAAATATGAACAAAGTTAATGAGGTTCGCAACGAAGTTTTTAAATTTGAAAAAAAATCCTAGTTAATTTGAATTGCGTGCAGATGCCTCGTGATTTGAACTTTTTGTCCGCCCCGTTTCCCGCATATATTTGAAGTTGGTCGTTATTAAAATTATGTAAAAAGAGTTCGGCGTATGCGAAAACAAGGTCAATCGTATATACTCGCTAACTTAATTTCATTAATATGTCGGTTGGCTTTATCGTTGAAAAGTACTTCAGAAATATAAAAAGAATCATTTCGCGTATTTAAATTCAATGTTCTCATTTACCGTGAATGGAGGTTAACGCGCGTTTTGTGTGTTAAATACCTAAATGTTATAATTTATTGAAATGAAGTAATTTATATGCAGAGAAGAAAAGTATTCTAGCAACTTGAACAACTTTTCTACCGTAAGTATGCCATAGTATTTAACGAAGAAATTCAAAACTCCCGAGCGAGGAAAATTATCAGAGTCCATAGAAAATGTTTGCTTCCTGTATAAACATAGAGAAACAAAAAATTCGTTAAAATATTCTGCGAAAATTTTATACATAAAACTCGGCTATCTTTTTCACCACAGCACTTATGTCACACCGCGTTCTACTTGTACAACCCTATATATGCTTTATGTCATTACAAAAAACACTTCTCTCCCCGCAGCACATTTTAAAACACAGTTTAAACCTCATATTACAACAAAGAAAACGAGCGACCTCCTAAATTACCCACTCCGTTAAAAATAACATTACTAAAACCGTGAGCCCTTTTCCCTCCCCAACACAAGCGCCCCCAATCTCATACAAAACGCATTGCGGCACATCACCGCCTTACTTACCTCGCGTACAAACAAGAAAGAAAGAAAAGAAAAGAAAAGACGAGCTCGAACAAAGGATCGAGACAGTGCACACCCACGTATATATATATACATATATAGATATATAGATATATATATATACACAGAGAGAGCTACATATACGCACTGCAGCACTTGGGGCGGCTTGAAGCTGATGTCAAGCCTGTAGGTAGCCTCGACACTGAGCTTGACCGTCTTCAGCTGTCGAAACTTGGCGGACGTCTCCATTTTGCAATAGACGGGCCCGGCGTTCGGCTCGCGCCTCATCGAGAGGGTAACACGGAAGTGTCCACCATCGCTGCCCATCAGGCCCCATATCTCAAACCAGCGACGCACTGATTCTTCCTCCCCCTCCTTAGCGTCTTCAGCCACCGGCTCGACTCTGGCCAGACTATAATAAGCGCGCTCGCGGCCCGTGCTTAGACTCCGTCGTCGCGACGCTTACTGACGCGACGCCCCAGCGGAGAGAGCGCGCCGTGAGCTCAGTGTACGAGGGTGTGTGTACGTGCGCGGGGCTGCGCTACTGCCGCGGCGGCGCTGGGGTGGGAGAGCGAGGGTAGTGGCAGGTATGCGGGAGGGAGGATTAGAGAGGGAAGGTGCAACTGGGGTCGCTGGGATGTATATATATGCGGTGGGAGTGGGAAAATCTGGCCAGATGGTTTTTATTTTAATTTTTTTTTTTTTTAAGAAGAGTAGGAGAGGTATTATTATGAGGAATGAGTTTAAGGGCTCTTGGAATATTAATGATCTTGAGTTGTCCTGCCCGCGGTCTCTCGGAGTCATTACGTGCGCGGTGGCGGATAATAATTAAGATCGTTACTGGGAGCAAAAAATCCATTAAAGATATACTCTTTAAAATTGAATTAGTGAAAAATCCACTATAACTAAAATCCACTATAAATTGCTCTACCGTAGAATTAGTGGATTTACAGTAGTAAAATAGTGAATATTCACTATGTATTAGTGGATTTCACTATTTTAAAAAGTAAAATTTCACTATATTCAATTAATGGGAAAATTTTACGCATTCAACTTTAGAGAATAACGAAAAATCTATAACGTATTCTTGTTTGGAAGAGCACAACGAATATTTTCGTAATAATATATAGTTTATAACTTTGGTTCTTTTCCCCTAACTATACCGACCATCGAATTTTATTATTTTACCCCAATTGTTATATCTGGAAAATACCTCTGGAAAGTTTAATTGAAATCTACGAGTGCGAGAGTTCGACAATTTCTTCCAGTTAGTGTGGGATAAAAAATAAATTTCGTGCTCTCTTTCTCCTAAACCGAGCATAGGTATAATATGCTTTAAACAAATAACAATTTATTCCCACGAATTTGTTGTAATTGAAATAAATCAATGACAATCTCGTATTGGATCTCCGATCGCCCCCGTGATAAATTACACGACGACGTCTGTCAAGAAACCAATCCCACGCGGGACAAATTAAAAGCGTCAGTATGTCGCAGGAAATATCAGAATAGTATCTATCCTTTTTATAGTTGAACTTTAATCTAGCGTATCGTTATATATAGATGGTGCTTTTCTCGTGACGAAATTATATTGACGTTGACCTTGCGAGACCAACCCTTTTTCTTTCGTAATACAGTCCGCATAAAAAGCACAGTAAAAACCATTTTGCACATGACATTTTCACAGATCGATCTTTTATACTTTCATATTATCCACTTGAAAAGCTTATGTATGTATGTCCTCGCCTAGCGCTGCATAAGATGTAATTTCGGCAAATAAAACGCAGACGGGAAGAAAGGAGCCCCGCCCGGCAATATAATTCCACTTCGGAACTGCATCTATTAAAAACACACTTCCAATCCTCCCACTCTCATTCAACATTCATTCATTCGTTTACACCCAACCAGCCCCCCTCGTAAAATCTAAAATCATTTACACGCGCACCTTAACTTTTGCCTGGGATGGTACATCTCGCAGACTTATATCCTTTATATGAAACTCCCGGGAGACTCCTAGCCTACTCCTCTTTTTTTTCATTCGCGCTCTCTTTTCTTTCGGAGGGCTTGAATTTTGCAGCGGCCGAGAGCTGGGTTTTATCTCTGGGATTCAAGGCCGGCTGGGAATCCTTTCTACTCTGTGCCGTGAGGGCGAGAGAGAAGGTGACTGCACTGCAGTAAAAAAGGACGGGGTCGAGCGCGCGCGGTAGTGAACGACCGAAATTAAAGGCCGAGGGTTATTGGAATTGTGGGTTGATGGAGATTTCCAAATGAGGGTTGATCTCGTGTACGAATTATTTATATATGGGATGAATCGTTGTCATAATCGATTGATGGGTGTCATGTTGAATTCATAGTGGATAATATGCGAGTAGGTATTATTTTTCGTGTGTTATATATAAATAGAGATAGGAAAATTGAATAAGGAAAAATTTATGGTGTACTTAGGTAATTGGTAAAAGACACTTTTTGGAAGGACCCACGGGATATTAATAATAATAATGCATATTAAATCGTGAAGAACTGATATTTCAGAACGTTTTCTCCTAATTTTAGATACAGCCGGAGGCACCGTATAAAGGCCATATTTTGTAAATGTCCAAAACGGGTCCCACGGGGAACGAAAAAGGTCAAAGTGGGAAACAGCAAACAAATGGTCGTCTCTCGTGTATACATACATCCAGAATTTTCAATCTTAAAAATTTATATTTTCATTTCTATATCCTCGTGAAATTCAATCGGGCAGAGATTAAACAAAAATTGACAGTAAAAAAAAATCTCATTTCCACAGGATATTTATTCGGGTTCAACAATATATATGTATATAAAATTCTCGCGTTCATCGCGTAAAATGGACGTTCGATAGCCATTATTCGGCCGACCATTTTATTATTTCCAAACAATTAAAAGCAATGTTTTCCTATACGCTTGATTACTCATCATCACTGTGCGCGCGTTCCCGCCATCCAATGAATTTTTTATGTAGATTCGAACTAAGCAATGTGAATTACTTCCGACAAATGAACATTTTCCCGTTCATTATTGCAGAATGTGCGCGCGTTGGCGCAAATACGTGCGGTGACTATGCAATATTCGGAGCTTTACTCGGTATACCCGGATTCCTATATAGCAATACCTTCGAACATCGCTTGCTGCACGCGTGAGTGTTCCTTTTTTTGCCCTTTTTCCGAAGGCAAATTGACTCGGCGATTGGATTGCCGGTGCGCATAATTTATTTAGATGCAGTTAAGGGGTTACGTAGGAACGAAATCAAACGTTTGATTAAACGCGGGTGAAAGGGTGAAATCTACGCTTACTGAGGACGTTTTATTCGTGTTTTAAAATAGATATATATATACACATTTACAGTATCTTTTTGAAAAAGGGGGAAAAATAACAGCTTGCAATGGTATATCGATCCGTCCACAAACTTCAAGCGCCGAGTCAAGTGCAGCTTTATATCCTGTTGGCCTCTCGGCGATTTTGTATTACACACAAAAATCTTTCAGAGCAGCGCTTTTACCTCCAATAGCTCGCGAAGCTCTGTATTATATAATGCGCGCGTACAAACACGCGAATACACTTAAAAACGTACAAAATATTACGGAAAGTCCGTACACGCTGTAAATATAGGTCAGACATTTTAGAGAATAATTTTGTCACGTACCAAAAGAGAGCGTAACCCAAAAATCCTCATTCATGCGCCTATACAAAGCCCCTGCATAAAGAAAGAATCCCTGGAGTGCGTGCTTGCCTCGGTGATTGGAGAAAAATTCATGGCGCGTCGCCGCAGCGATTCTCATTTTTCACGAGAACGCGAGATTCCCCGTACCGGAACGTGTGTAATACTGCGCTGATATTACGTCAATCATTATATCCTTTTGCCACGTTCTGGTTCGATAAAATCCTGGCCGCGCGATATGTTCGAAAAACGAGTGTTATATGAAATTGTGCTTTTTGTTTTGAATGCGCCAATTAATGGATATTTTGACAGGTGTGGATCAGAGGGTTTTGTTCGTGAGATAGAGTGCATGTTTCTCTTTGGCACACTTGATGCGGGTTGGCTCTTTTCGAGCGCACAGAGTGACAGCTGTTTGGATTACCGGAAGTGGCTTTATCTTTATCGCGCGGCTTTTCAAGACGTTGTTTTTGCCTTTGATCGAGTGGTGGTTCTTCGAGAGATGTGGATTAGTTGTACAAATATAATCGCCTCGTAATTGAAAATAGAATTGAAATTTGATTTATCACTCCGTTAAAGAAAAACACACGCAACGTTCTTATATAAGACAAGAACAACAAATAATCATAACTACATTTTTCAGTATTACACACTTATAAGAAAACGCATTTTCTTTGTTTCGCGATGAAATATTACTTTTCAGCAATGTTATTAAATAAGAGACCAGATCTTATCTCACACTATACTTTTCACGTCACGTTACACTGAAACCCTAGACCGTTTCCACATTAATTATTCATAGTGTCACGAGTACATACATAATACACACATACAACGGCCGGTGAATCAGCTAATGTCTTTTTAATCATTTCAAATGTTCCTTATACGTTTTCGGCTCGCTCGAGCGCAAAGTACTTTTCACCGCGTGTATCTTGATAATAATCGCGCACACACGCGAAGCATTTTATTCTCCTCCCCACGCTTGCGTCGCTGCAGCTACGTTTGCCTGCATGCGAATGAAATTAGCCGTGCGCAATAAATCTCCGCGAAGTTTCTCTGATTACTGCGTATTACTCGATAAGTAGCTAAGCAGGGTGTGTGTGCATCCTCGTTCTTGGAAAAAATTGTGCATTGCGCGTCAAGGTTTGTAAATTTTTATTCCGCAGAATGAGGATCGTCATAGTTTTTAGGAGAGTGACGTGGATATGTGTGTCTGGTTGTTTAGTTTTCTAACGAGAATGCAACATTTGGAGAAAAAATGCTCCGGCTAGCACGAAACGTCTATTATGGTTCTAAAAATAACGACGAATGCCGCGGTGTAGTCCTTTCGTGTATCGTTTCATTACAGAAAAACGCATGGCGTGTGTTTCGTTACGAAAAGTAGGATCACGAGAAAAAAAACCCGACTGCATGTGTTATAAGTTTGCTTACGCAAATCTCGCTGTTTTAATGAAAGTAATATACTGCCGTTAAGGTTACATTGTTTAATGTAAAATTGTATAAGTCGAAGTATTGAGTAAAGATAGAAAGTAAATTAAAAGTACAATTACGATACGTTGATGGGAATCCCAGGAATTCGAGATCGGAATCCCTATAAATGTAAAGTTTTTGTTTCCTCCAACCTCGTGAGGCGAGAAAAAGGAAAGAGAAGTAAGGAGGGAATCGATCCGACGTTAAACAACAGTCAGAGGGGAGAAAGATAAAAGAAATCACGAGTCTGAGACGTAGACATACTGTGACTAATTACGTACGTATATTATATATGTAGCGACCGAGATAAAAAATTCATTAAAATAATTTGAATTGCCGGAAGAAAGGCTCATTTTTTCCCTCTCTTTTTTTTGTTGAAAATACTTATATTTCATAAAAGTTGTAGTTTGAAATTAAAATCGTCTATTTGTTATTAAAATGAGCTGCTTTCATTAAAAGTTCATATAAATGTAAATTCAGAAACTTTTCTCTCTCTCTCAATAAAAGTGATAAGAACAATACGTTTTTGATATTATACTTCATTCGAATACAAATGAAATTAAACTAGTGAATAACAAACATTTCGTAGAATTCGTATAATTTAATAATTTCTATTCAACTTTTATAGTATTATTCCCGGGCGTGTTTCTATAAAACTCGCATCCTTATCATTTCTATCGCTCATTGCAGTGTATCCGTAGTCTTAACTTATTAGAAAGTTATACGTAAACATAGTTACTTAGATATTGTTGAGAGTTCGAGAACTGCAAGTGGAGTGCGCACGCGTCAAGTGTCTGTCTAAACTCTGCTATAACTACTTAGACTTGTATTTTTCGTGAGGTATATTATCCTTTTATTCAGAGCATATACGCGAGTGGATTCTAATATAATATTTAATGGTAATTTGTAGTTACGTAACTATTTGCATTGTTGGCAATGAATTGTTAAAATTAACGTATTAGCAAGTTTTGTTATTAAACATTTCTGTGAAATAAATTAGTAATAGGCTATATTATATAATTGAAAGTTTCGATAGTCAATGATACGAGTGATCAAATTTAAAAACATTTTTACATAGTAAGGATTTTTAAAGAACGAAAATTATTCAACTATCAAATATTGTGGTTATACTTCGGAGGGGAATTTCAGCGCTTTTACATCGCTATGATAACAATAACAATAAAAAGTAAGCACGTGCTGAAAGTGGTAACAGGATGACGGCACGAATGGAAATATGCATGCGGATAACATACCATGCCACTTACAATTTTCAATGATTCTTTAAATTCTAGTACTTTAAAAGTTGCATACAAAGCAAACTTAAAAATGTAATTTCACAAGTTCTTAAAAACTATTTCATTAAACTGTTTCATATTTTTCATTTGCAATATAACGTCACATTCACAAATAAGGAATAAAGCCAAACGATGAACACTGCTGAAACTCTTTTATTTCTCGATAACCATAAACAGTTACAAAATTCCTTTCTCCCATATCCCATTTCCCGCTTCAAAAACTCAGCCCACCAAAAATCTTTCGCATCGATCCGCAACATCACTTCCTGTCCCTCTCCTCCTTTTCTACCAGCTTTTAAAAGATACAAGAACGTCACCAGACGTAGACAAATTGCGGCTAACTAAAAATGCCGCGCGCCTCCTCTAATCTCCCGCCTCCCTCGTAAAAATCCACGGCGCATTATTCACAGGCAGCGGAGACATTTTCGATAATCGATGCGCTGCAGTGACTGTCTGTCGGCTCCAGGCGAATAACGTCTCTCTCATTTTCATTGTTTCGCGCGGGAGGCTGCGCGTCATATTTCTCCGGGGGCCCGAGGTTGTGGATAGGTATTTTTGTGGAGCGCGCGGTGACGGGTGAGAGAAGGCGGGTAAAAGGTAGGAGTGATACGACTCGATGGGTCTTCAGTTGCGGAATCGAAAATACAAGTGTATTGCTTTTATTAGTGCTGGAATGTGTGCGTGGTTATTTGTTTCGGAATAGAATTAAATATTTAGTAATATTTAGTAAAGAAATGAGGTATTGAAGAAGAGTGGATTTATATATTATGTTTAAAATTGCGAATCATTGAGGCGGTGTATTTTAAAATATCTTCGGAAATGATTTACTGATAACAATGCCAGAAAATTCAATTTTATCATATGCTGATGACACAGCAATTATATCGTCAGGTA
>UXGD01002812.1:0-23547 GCA_900474315.1 Torymus auratus | reverse complement strand
CCTTCGGCTCGGGTGACAATTTACATGCGATCTGGGATATTCTTTACTTTTGCTCCCTAGGTGTGTAATATACTATTTATCGCACTAGTATCGGAAAGTACTATTTTTATTTCATTTATTTTTATATTATTTAAAAATGTGTTGATCATATTTAAATTGTCACTGGTATTTACTGTTTACAATTGTAAGCCACTAAAGGAATTTTAAATTTATTTCCTTATAGGTGATAATATTCTTGCATATCAATTGCTACTTATTTCATGAATTACTTTGTTATTAGGTATGCGCATCAGATATAAAGACAAAAGTGAAACTTTTACAGAAGATCATTTAGTAAGCAAAGAGCCATTTGAACAATTCAAGCATTGGTTTGAAATTGCCTGTAACACACCTGGAATCGGTGAAGCAAATGCAGTCTTTTTGGGCACAGCGACCAAGTAAGAATTGAATATTAATATGTATTTACGTTTTTACGTTAAGGAAACTTGTTATAAATAAATAATATTTCCTTTAGAGATGGCATACCATCTGTGAGACCTGTACTAATGAAAGGTTTTGGTACTGATGGATTCAAGTTTTACACAAACTACGGAAGTCGAAAAGCTCGAGAACTAGACGAGAATCCTAATGCAGCCTTGACATTCTTTTGGGAGCCACTTAGACGCACGGTATTATCAGAAGGATTTATCTTATGTTTTGGTACTTGAAGAAATGAATACAACATGTTAAATAAAATTAATATGTAGGTTCGAATTGAAGGAACTGTCAAGAAAGTATCTGCAGAAGATTCAGATCAATACTTTAGCAGCCGTCCCTACTATGGTCAAATTGGATCTTTGTCCAGTAGGCAAAGTACAATAATACCCAGTAGGGATTATCTCATAGAAAAAGAAAAAGAATTACAGAAAATCCATACAGAAGACAAAGTACCAAGACCTGAGTGGTGGTAAGACTTAATTATCTATGTCCTGATTAATGATTAACCAAATAAAAATTGTTGATGTAATTATCTTTTTGTCTAGGGGAGGATATATTGTTATTCCACATACTATTGAATTCTGGCAGGGACAGAGTGATAGACTACATGATAGAATTCGCTTTAGGCGACCAAAATCTGGTGAAAAGCCAGATAATGTTTTGGTTCATGAAGGAGCAGATGGTTGGGTTTATGAAAGACTTTCACCATAAATAAAAAAGTCGTCTAATTTTATAAATTAGCTACTAAGTACAGATATTTTTGCATATTATGTTAAACAATACCTGGTTTAAGCGTTCTCTTTACTAAGCATTTCTTTCTATTTTGAGTATTTCTCTTTGCAAACCTAAAAGAGAAAATTATTAACTTTACCAATTAACGTATCCAAACTGACAATAATTAAAATTAACAAAATTACCTTCATCACTTTTCCAAACTGTTTTTATACTAAATATACCATCTCGTTTGATTAGTTCTTCAAATTGTCTCATGCCTCCACCAACACCAAAATAATAAGTTTTCCCTGCTATAAAGCTATTTGGAAATATTGCAATGTTTATAATTAAATTGTTTATAAAGATTAAAAAACTTATGTTTTCATTGTAATATTTACCCAATCCCATCTTTTGTCAGCTTTTGCTTAAATACCTGATACAACTTTTCATGATTATCAGGGTTGTAAATAGTCTCACTGGTAAATATAAAGTCATATTTTTTATTTTCATCATCTACTGTGATATTATTAAATGATTCCCAATCTCCACAATAAAATTCACATTTATCTCTTATAAATGCATAATCATCACAGTTTAATATGACATTTGGAATTGTAAGGGATTCAATGACTTCTGCATTCTATAAAAACAGTAAAATTTTGTAATAGCATACACAAATATATAAATATGTATAATACAAATTTTCTAAAAATTATTTTATATCTTGAAATTTAAGTTTGACTAAATTGATTAAATTAATTTATATTACGTAGTCTTGGAAATGGACTGTAGATCCTCGAAGGAAAGCTATTAATCCAATCACACCAGCACCACAGCCAAGATCTAAAATTCTTTTATTATTCAAAGGAATTCCTTCTAGCAATAGGTAATTTCCTAAATCATAAGTACATTCCCAAACTTTCAATCCACCTAATGATGACACATTAATTTTTAGAAACATATAATCATTTCAAATATTTTTAAAGAAAATATTTATTAGACTTACCTTCATACTTAGCTGGAAGAAGATCAGAATGTTGTGACTCGGCTTCTATAATATTTTCACAATTTTCTTCAGTTAACTTTATTACAACCTTTTCGTGGTTGACCAATTTTAATGGCAAGTCAGATAATTTTAAGTTGTTTATGTAGTCAATAACTTCACAATTTTTCTTGAAATACTTCTCTGGAATATCAATTTTTCTGGCAGGAAGCCAATTCAGTTTTTCTTTCATACCATTTTTTTCTTCATCATTTTCTAGTGAAATAATTTAAAGAAACAATAATTAATTATATAAATTAATAAAATAATTAAAATTCAATAGAAATTTCAAAAACCAAAATTGAGCCAAGTACAGACATTTGTTGATTAACAAATTTGTTAATTAACCTCCAAGTCTTTTATGTATAAAAATGTTTGGCAAAAAGTGTGAAATACCTTTACCGTTAGTTGAATTCTCTTTGGAAAAATTGAATTTAAACATTTTTAATAATTCATAACTTTTTTATTATGCACAATCACTAAAAGAAAAGACCGGACACTTTGAAAGTAAGTATAGAACGATCACAACAACGTGGTATGTTTCGGAACCGGTGTTTTTACCGACAAATATAGAAATCTACTTTACCGACTACGTTCGAATTTTGACTTTTGAGACACATGACAATTTTTTTAATTCTATATTTGTTAGTCGATATTTTAATATATTATAAAACATTTTTTTTTTAAAGTACATACATTCTATAGTTACATTTAAATTTGCTTACTAAAAGTCTATTTTATGGAAAAACACAATTATGACAACATTTGAGCATTTAAAAATCCCTCATTATGTAATGCATGGCGATCGTGTAATTAGTATCTCTTCTCTATAATTTGCAAAATTTACTCTATCCCATATTCATTCATACGCCTAGTCAGATAAGTCAGTATATTTATATTTGTATTTAATTGGAGTAAATGAAGAAAATAATTTCCATTTGAAATTTTAACAAAAAGGGAACTGAAAATTTTTTTTTTAATGAATCGTACCTTTTTTCCTTAATTTAAACAATTTCTTAGATATAACAAATCATGAAAATTACTCATTCTTATTCTCAAAAAATGTTTCATACAAGTCATAAAATAAACATCAATCAACCTTATCAAACCACTAAGTAAATAGAACGACAAAGATTTCAGAGCACGCGATTATTCTATCGTAAGCGCAGAATTAATCCTACTAAGTATAAAATCTATCGCACGTAACACCTGTCAGCACGCCGCGGCGCGTTTGACAGGCGCGCTGATCGAAGGTCGTCAGCGGCACTTTCCCGTTTCGCGCGATCACATGATTCGCAGCGCATGTTTTGCACGCTAGAAAACGGAGACGAGACGAGCCGCTCCGGACGAACTACAGACAGCGGAGAAGGCTAAGGCGGCACCCGTCGCGCCGAACATACTATATACCTATATAGATACGTAATTGCCGGCAACGATAAGGAGGAAAACATCGCGACGTCTCTCTAGTCGCAGACACATTCGCTCACTAATCGCGCGGCGCGATAGTTACTTATAAGGAAGGAATCTCACATAAGTAGAGGAGGAAGAAATTTACAGATCTGTATCTAGGAAAGAGTAAGGATTAAATCGCGAAGATGATTAACGGACGGGCCCTACACTTTGTCTTTAAAATCGCCGAGCGCAAGCTCACGGCAAAATTCTACCGGGAGATCCTTGGAATGAAGGTAAAAATCGTTAGAGGAGATTGCTGTTTTTCGCCATGATAGCAATGGAAGGCTTTGTGTTCAGTAAATCTTGTAATATGTACGTATGTTTGTCTACACAGGTGCTCCGACATGAAGAGTTTACTGAGGGCTGCGAGGCTGCCTGCAATGGGTAAGTGTGCAAGTTTATTTTAGTGACTTTCATATAGGTAGATTTATAGTTTAATGTCAACTTATTTTTTCAGACCTTATGCCAATCGCTGGAGCAAAACTATGATTGGTTACGGGGCAGAAGACACCCATTTTGTTGTTGAGCTAACCTACAACTACGGAGTGAGTAATTATGAAACTGGCAATGATTTCCAAGGGATTACAATTCGTTCCAAGGAGGCTATTGAGAGGGCTAAACAGCATAAGTGGCCAATAAAGGAAGAAGAGGGAAAGTATGTTCTGGAAGCTCCTGGTGGTTACAAGTACTATCTTATAAATGAACCACAACCTGTTGATCAAGGTGTGTGTCTCTGTTTGTACACATCTATATAGAATTAATCTATTGCATGTAGTGGTGTAATATCTATATATTACTATATTTGTTCAGTAATTGAATTATTACATAAAATTGTTTTATGTTAATAGATCCAGTTCAAAAAGTTTCTCTATCAAGTTCGAATCTCAAAAACAGTATTAAATATTGGAAAGATGTTTTAGAAATGTCATTAGTTGAAGAAAAGGACAAGACTGCAGTTTTTGAATATGCTAAGAATCAAGCTAAACTTGAATTGAAAGATATTGGTAAAGTTGAATATTTCCATCTTCTTTTTTACAATTATAATATCAATCTTGTATATTTTGTTTAATTAATGCTAATGTGTTCCTTATTATTGGCAGGCACTGAAGTAAACCATGCTAAAGCTTATGGACGCATTGCATTTGCTGTTCCAAAAGCTCAGCAAGAATACATTCGTCAGAAAATTGTAGATAGCAAAAGTAAAATCCTGACAGATTTGATAAGCCTAGACACTCCTGGAAAAGCTACTGTAAGAGTCATAATTTTGGCGGATCCTGTAAGTTTTACAAATATACTATTTTTTTTTCAATATATAACGACTATATATTTATTTTACTAATATATGAATCCATTAAATTTTTAGGATGGTCACGAAATTTGCTTTGTTGATGAAGAAGGTTTTAAACAACTATCTGTGCCTGATTATCCAAGTGAAAAAATTCTTGACAAATACATAGAAAAGGAAGAAAATAAAACTTTATAAATGTTGTTGAAAATGATGATTTTTATACTGTTTGTTGGTTACTTATATGCATAGAATTGCAAAATTTTTTAAATGCACTTTTCAAAATTGAAATTGGATACACATATTCAAAGTTTTTTTAGCATTTCTCGCTAATAATTTATTTACTAATCTATTATACTTTCGTGTTACAAAAATAAATATATATTTCTATATAATGTCTTTTTAATTAACTATCGTTTCACGGAAATTAATAGTGAAAATAAACCTTAATGATTGATTACAAGTATAACTGAAACTTTTTATCTGTAATGATTTGATCTGTAATGATTTTAAACTTTCTCTTGTGAAACAAATTTTCATAGTGACAAAGATTTTCCTATGGCATGTATTTTTTTTCTTTCCTCATTTTAATCCAATTCTTCAAAGATTCAAAGTTTAATTTTTTCTGAAAGGTAAATTAAATTAGTTATTATAACAGAACTAAGTATATGATTTTATAATACAATAAAAATTTCGAGACATTGACATATTGATATTTGTCAATTTATATTTGTCAATTTCTTTAAACCTATATTACAATAAAAGCTGAAGTCATAACGAACTTATTCAAACGTAGGTAAGTATAAATCATTGCAAAATAACTTGTCACATAACTCCCGCCACAATCTGTAAAAAATATACCGCGTTCCGTAGAAGCAAATAAAAGCGTCCGATTGAAGCCGGGAAGTCGCGACAACTGCTATAATACCTACCTATACCTACATCTATATATATTCCAAGCAAACAGCATTTCCGCAGGAAAAACCGCGACTTATCCGTCACACGCCCACGCAGACCGAAACGCGCGCAAAGAAGCCCCGATCCCGATAGAAAACGAATGGAGCACGGAGCTCACCTATTATCCTTTTTCCTCAAGTCGAATTATAGCACCGCTGCTCGACTATAGTCACCGCGAACTTAGAGAGGGTAAAAAAAGTGAAAGCGAAACAATTAGGCGATCGCTGTATAGACTGCCGTCACGACGAGGCGCACGTGTTGTGTTTTTATCATGTGTAACGCTTGGCATAATTATTATAGATCAGTTGCAGCGATGATACGCAGATATGATTCGGTCGTATATATATAGATGATGCGTATAAACGCGCTCTCGAATGACGAAGAGAGGTATATAATGACCAGTTCCGAAGGGAGTAGATACAGAGCCGCACGAGTGCACGTCGCGTAATGCGATTTGGAGAACGAGCAAGCGGGTCGCCGCATGAGTCAACGCGCGGCGTATGACTTGTGAAACTCTAGCGGGTAACACGCTATATACCATCATATTGTTTGTTCGCGTTTTCGCAGAATTTTTTTTCGTTACCCTGTATGTAGTTAAGCTTTGTACATAATTATTAAGGCGCGGATAGACGTTAGTGGTAATTCATCCGGGCTTTTTGCTGTTGTAAAGATACAGATCTGAAAGTAGAGCTTGCAATTGGTATTTGCGAATTCTTTTTCAGCTCATCGCAAAAGAGCTATGAAAATTATGTAGGCCCAAAGTAAAAGTACTTTGCAGATTGTGTTGTACGGTGACCAGCAAAGTGTGCATGCAGTACACGAAAGATTTTGCAATTGACTTGTATAGTACAGAAATAATAGGCAACGCTTTCTTGTATATTTTTTTTTCTTTCTTATAATGTTTAGTTCAAGTTCATTTGTTTAAGTACCACAAAACCATGAAATTTTAATAGCTATATAAATAACATTTTTTACTTGGAATCCTACACTTGTATCGTTATGCTTTATAATATTTAAAAGAAAATGTTAACAATAATTCTAAAAAATTTGGATAATCAATTTCAATGTATAATATAGGAAACGCAGTCTGACTCCTTCAGGCTTTTATACTTGCCTTCGAAGCGCTTCCGCACTCCTTGATATCAAAGAGCCTTTGGCTCGGGTGACAATTTACATGCGATCTGGGATATTCTTTACTTTTATTCCCTAGGTGTGTAATATACTATTTTTTGCCAATTAAAAAATTTGAAGGTCGTTGAGATTTTAATTGAATTTTATTTATATCCTTATTTATGCGCTATAGGACGTTTCGAAAATGGCAAAACTCGCGCAACCTTTTTACCTTCCAGGTATAATCACTTTGAGAGTATATAGTCCGTCAGTCGTTCGTAAGTTTTAAAAGCAATTCACGTAGCTCATGTCGTTGCAAATGAATGCCGTTGCAAGGCAATCCTTGCTGCTGGATCTCACGTATAACTTGTTTACAACAAAAGTACGCGTATAGCCTTTTACAGGACTCAGTAAGAAAAAATTTTAAAAATACAATATCGATGTATCGGGAAATTAAATTAGCATCATAATTTAACTTGCCGAAGAATATATAATGAGTGTGTGTGTCTGCGTCGATATTCTTTATTCGCAGAAATTAAACGGCAATCGAATATACTTAATAAGAAACTTTTTATATAGGTGCAGGACTTGAATAAGCAATATATATCTTTTACGTATAACTTACGTATAAGTAGAAGAGTATCTATAAGTAGGATGTAGCGTATGATCGAGGGGAAGAGGAGAAAATTATGAACTGTACAAACGTTTCATATCGACGTGGGCAATACGAATAATTTTTTTAAGCGTTTAATCTTACATAAAGAAAATTTGTCCTACAAAATCGAGCCACTTATTAGGTACATTAATTTTCTTCTCCCTATATAATGACACACTGCCTTTTATGCCTTAATATCGTTTTACTAAAAATTTCGACGACGCATCGGCGAAGAAATCATCGTATATGGAGCCTCTACAAAAACACACATTCGCCACTTCCCATAGTATCAATGCGCACCGAGGAATGCAACCCATCATATCCCCGCGGCGTGCGATTGGAAAAAGTTGTTTTCCCAAAGATACATATAAAATTCCCATCCCATCGATCACCCGACACTCAAAAAAAAAAAAACACTTCAAGGCTGGAGACGAGCCCGGCCGATGGGAAGATATATATATTCACGACATTTATTATATGTACCTACAAGTACTTGCAACTACTGCAACCGGTTGCCCCCTTGCACCGTGGGAGATGACAGACAGAGAAGAATGTACGTAAGTAGTTATATACGTGTACGGTCAGGGGCGTCGAACGGAAGAGCAACCTTATACATACGCGCACTACCTATAGCGAGGTGCAGCGTTATATATATAGGTACTTATGTTCTTCCTCCTCTCGTATACACTCTCTCGGTTCGGACAGGCGCGCGCGACTTGAATACGTAGTATATCTCGCTGCCCTCGCGGCGACGGCTCGCCAGTGACGTTTCGGTAGCCGTGCGGCTAGCTAGCTCATATACACGACCGCGCGAACGCGTATAAGTACGCAGAAAGAGAGGGAGCACTTTTTACCTTGCGATTGATTATAGTCGAGTGCTCTATCGATAGGTACACAGGACGTAGAAAATTGCACGTTGAGAGAGAGAGAGAGACGAAGGTGAGGATATCATGACTCGCCGGACGACGATTCTGGCAGGTGTTCTCCTGGTCGCGCTGCTGCTCCTGATATCCGGTGAGTTATTGCGTTATAAGTGTGATTGGTGATTTTTTTTTTCTTTGCCTAGGTATAATATATATCGATCTATTCGCGTCACGCTGTTGCTTGCGTTGTAAGTAACGAGGGTTACGAGCGCGAGGATTACACGCGCTTGTTTGATCCCCTGCGGATTTGAAAGTAAAGGCGCGGTGTGTATCTATCACCTGTTTTTCGTCGTTTTAGAAAGCTCTCGTGTAACGATTCTTAATAAATGGTATTGTTTTTATACATAAAAAGAAAAGGAAGAAAGTATACGGACGTATTTGGTTGTTTATTTGCTTCTAATATTACTTATAATAATTTTTCAATGATCAATGCGCGATTTTGTATATTTACATATATGTATACAGGTGTATTTTTATACTATTTATCAAGGATGAATCTGGAAATCTGTTACTATTGGTTTCACCATCTGTTTTTCTGAACTATACTGATTTAATGCCGTGTATAGAACTGCTTCATTCCAGCTTTAATTCGGCTTGTACCACACGCGAGTGAAATTCGTGAAAGAAATAAGAGAAACCTCGCTGGACAGCTGATATCGCGCGGAATTAATGGTCAACACTTTTCTTTAACGTTAAAGTGAAATCGTAAAAGATATTATCGCGAAGAAAAAGATTAGTTTGAATTTAAAAACCGCATATAAAGTATAATCACTTTGTTTTATAAACAAAACAAAAAGTTGATGTTACAGTTTAACAATAATCTCAAAACTTGGATGATATTTGTACAAAACAACGATTTGAGTAACAATAATGATAGAAACCAATCAGATCGAACTTTTTGTTTTTATAGCATACTCATAATTTATAACGCTTAATTCATGTACGTATTATGCATCCAGAACATTTTCTTAACGCCGTGCATCGCTAATTATTACAGAATATATTATGGTTGACCTTAGAAAAACCGCACGAATGCAAAAACGTCGACTGCACATATGCGCGTGATACGAGAACAGAGAAATAGTTGAGTAATTGATATATTTGTATTTTAATAATAAATATATATTGAACTGAGGTATAAATTACTCGCATTGATCTTCTTCATCAAACCAAACATGATGTGGAAGTATTCAGTGAAACAATTCAATGCGCGTACCTTATACGTTATTAATAACAACTTTGAACAAAAACAAGCTTACAAATATATCAATTATTCGAAACCAGCGCCAATAAAAATATCTTTAAATAACAAAACAGCCGGACCAAAGGTCCACAAAAATCCCAGTGCTATATAAAGACCCTCGTCGATCCGAAAATCAAGAGCCAAGCTCCTCATCTTATCAAATAATCTCCAGTTCCGTTCGTTCGCGTACAACGTATACGTTCACAAACAACGGCGTGTACTACCAGGCAATCACCGAGTGTACGTCTCCACTTAGGTACGCCATGAAATAATCTACTACTCGACGCTCGCTAGATAGATATGTATATATATATAACGCGAAGCGAAAGTCCTGCAAGTGTTTTGCGAGGGGAGGGGAGAGTCCCTAGTCGGTGTAATATAACGTCAACATAGCGCGCGTGTATAAAGTAAGTACGCGCGCGCACGCAGAAGTTTAAAATAACAACGTAATGAGACGGCCCTCGCTGTTCCCCCTATATATGCGCGAAGACAAGAGCGTATTATTCACTTGTCGTTATCTGGAACAATTCGTCGACGGCGACGTTCGACAGGATTTCGTCGCACGCGAAGCGAATTGTACGATGATTATGCCCCCTCCCCGCCCTGAGTCCATGCGCGCGGCTATATAAACCTATATATGTATAATAATATAGGGGATTTTGATCGGCGCTAATAAAAAGACACGCGCGAAGTGAGGGGATTTCGTGTGCGATTCAATGTGTATAATTTGAGTTTTCTGCAGGAGGTTGCTTATAGGGAAAATAGAGCTCTGCATGTTTATATAGTAAGTGGTTTCATATATGAAGTTGGCATATTGAACACGGAAAGGTTTTGAAAAAAGTACATTATACTAATTTGTTGTGGATCATCGAGATGATTTTATATCTAACTTTTACGAGTATACTTTGAAAAATGAAGGCTCTCCATAAATAAGGAGAAAAATACCATTATATATAGTAAAAATGAAATATAATTGGTGACGTGTATAATATGAAAAAAGTGCCATGAAATTTAAGCAGTCGTGCTTATAGTGTATCAAAGCAGATGTGAAAATAATATATATGATGGGACGAAACGTCCGTTGAACGTTGAGACATGGCGCCGGAGTAGACCTAATAATGACGATGACAACTCTTGAGCTTTTTAAAGAACCATTTTTGTTTTAGGTTTCGTGAATTAAAGTAGAGAGCGAACAGAATTATGCTGATGATTACTGTAGGCCGTTTAGATTAGAGATTAGTTTAGAGGTTACTGGGGTGAGGGGTCACGAAAATTTCGTTCAATGTAAGGAGGCGTATTTAATATTATAATAATGACAATAACGAGTTTAATATGTCTAGAAAGTACACGGGAAAAAATGAGTTGGTCATATTCCTACTTTGGGAGCTATAAACGACTAAAGAAGTAGGAACGATGATATCTTATTGATAAGTGTATAATATAGTTTCCAAAAATTGAGAACGTACTACTCCCAGTTTTCCGGTTGTAATAATTCCTTTTCTCGGATACATTATCTCCTTGAATTGTGAGATTGAATCGCTTCAATTTTTAGAAGTGTTAATCTACGAAGCGTATAGTGAGTATTACCACTCTCAAAGTACGCGGAGCTATGGAAAATGCAGGAGATTCCCTCTCAAGTCTAAGATACCGCTGCACTCTCTGAAAAGGAAGAGCGCAAGATCCGAGGGTGGCACTGTTTTAAACTTGGAAGGGAACCTCCCTCATACGTATATAAGAAAGATCAGCTACGCACGATTTGGGAGCGGCAGCGTACTACTCTTCTATATAGGAAAACAATCCAACAACGGATAGAGACTTTTACGACATTGATTGGAGATATTTTATTCCAATATCTTTCGAGAAGAAAGTCTCCTTCAATGAAAATACATTTACGTCTATCTTTGGAGTCTTTACCTCCCCGATTTCAGATAGAACGTCAATCCAGTAACTTGTGGGAAGATTTCCAACTTATTTTTTGTCCGTTTAGGCTAGCTGAAAATTCAACAATGAAAATGCTTCCTTGTGTGAAATCTAAATTGAACACGCGTACACGAGATTCATGTAATTCTGCTTAGAATAACAACTGCACCTAACCATGTATATCCACTCAGTTATACGTGAATTCCACACAATTATAGAGTTATCTAAGAATCAGTTCATATTATAAGCAAAGGATGTGAATTCAAAGCTTTGACATGTACGTATAATAGTGTGAATATAATAAAATTTGAGGTGATAATTGAAATTTGCGAAACAATCGTTCTTTCATACAGCGACCGTTGCAGTAGCGCGGATGTTCATGCTTTGCTCTCGTACCATTAAAAAATGAAACGAAGCGTGCTCAGTCATTTAAAATGTCCTTTTACTGTGATTCTAGTAAGTCGTTATCTTTATTGTTCGAAATGTTAGTTTTCCACTAATATTTTTCACGTATAATATTTGAGTTCCGAAAATTCCATTAATAAATTTAGATAGTTAAAACCTCAACCGGCTTTTTTCATGTCGTTTTGTCAAGATTTTTCAACTACTAACATAGTTAATTCGGGATTTGGATCTACGCTTTATTTATCATACATATAAAGATTCTGTACATTTTAAAAAATAAGTACACACACGCGTGTGCTCACACATCATACTAAACTTTTATTTATACGGATTAGTTTTTGAGCGTGAAGAACTTAAATTTAAAAAATTGCTATCATTCTATATTCATAATGACACACATACAGACACACACATACACCGGACACCCACACCCCCAAAAAATGTAATGATTCAAGTAGCAGTTTTTCAAAGTAAAGTATTTCCAGAAGAATATCAATGTGCACAACTCAAGACCACGCAGTCAACTACTATTTTATTTATCTTCCGGTATCCGCACCCAGTTCGAACAAAAACGAAGCAGAATCGATGCGAATCTCGCCGCGGTATAACATTATAATGAGAACAATGCATGTGTGGAGTACTAGAGTACCCATATATATAATATCCACATATACACACACGCACGCAGCTATACAACGTCGACTGGCGAAACGGTCGGCCGATTTCGATCTGCGCGTTGCGCAATCGCGAGCGCGTCCATAAACAGAGTAACACTCGCGAATCCGTGCGATGAGTCATTAATTGCGACGGGCGTAATGAGCGCCGCGTTAGACTTGATTATATACACTGGGCACTATAGTTGTCTAAAAATCCGTGATCTGAAATAAGGAGTATTATATCTATACAAATATATATACGTTGTCGTGTACAATGGTTATATTGAATTGACGAGATTTTTTTGGGGTTTCGTTGCAGCGGGAGACAGCGACGCGAGGAAGACCAGCGGAGGAGGCCGTAAGAGCGGAAGTAGCGGAAGCGGATTGGGTTTCAAGTCAAGATCGACACCCAGGAGTAAGTCGCAGCAGCAGAGCCAGACGCATGGTAATATTCCCTGGTAGAAATGTTAACCAACGGTTAATCATTACAGTTTTAAATATAGCTTTAATTGCTAACCAAGAAAGTTGGTTTATTTTCTACCAGGGTTCCTTCTATTTCATTCGACAATCATGTTTAAGATGTTCTTTCACATCCCTTTTCCCTGCAAAAAATCAAATGTTTTATATTTACTTAATTAAACGAAACTTAACAACATATTCATGTTAAAAAAAATGTATAATTTAATGTTGGGTACATCGTATTATTCAATCTACTTAGTTGTTTGAATCCGACTAAATGGATTGTATTACCGTTTCATCTTCCGTTTATTATTTGATTGCGATGCACCCAACGCCAGAGTTATATTTAACGCACGATAGCTCCGATCAAATAATAATTGCTTATTTTCAATCTAATGGTGAGAAAATCATCTCCCCTTTGTACTCTTCGTAACACAAAAATGAGTTGAGCTTTATTGCTGTCAATGTTAAAACAAGTGCAAGAAAGATCTACCTCTAAAAGATATACATAGCTCTGTGTCTATGTTTCATCAATATAATTGAATTACAACAAATACCTATAAATATGTATGAACATTAATCAATAAAAATAACCGCTCTTTTAAAAACATTAAATCAACTAATCGCCCGAAAATTTGTCTACAAATGAATTTTTAAATGAAAAGCGGCATACGTATTAAAAATAAATGTAATTTGCTGCTCATGCGAACCCGGGCTTTTTATAATAATAATCTCGTTAAGCTAACTCAGTTTAGAGGAGTGAGGTTGGAGCCGAGACTTATTTTCCTCTCTTAAAAAAATGATGGCCGGAAGTAGTCGCTCATTTAAAAACTCGATCGGATTGGTTATTTGATGAAAAAAGCGCGAATATTTGATTTTTTCAAATTGAAAATGTGCTAGATTTGAATTTTAAAACTCAAGTATTTATAGAACATACTAAACAGTTAAAGTAGAATAAAAACTTTTGATTTTTTGCTTGAAAAATGTATCTAATTATCTTATCATTTAAACTAATTAATACTAAATCATAGTGAAAAACAGTATCATTAACCCCAAAAACAAAGTACTATAATGTTTCAATTTTGCTAGTGATTTAAAAAAATCCATTGCTTTGTGACATCATCAGGTGGCTCGCAGCCGGCACCAGCAGGATGGAACGTGCCGACGAATCAGAAGCCAGCCAGCGGTGGTGCCATGCCCGCCAAGCCGTCCGCGCCCAATGAACAGGTCTCCAGGACCAGTGCGACCAACGTACAATCGGGCTATCCTAGCGGACAAGGTGTGTATAATATCGTACATGATGTATAAAACAATTTTTCAGGAAAAATTCTATCCGTGTAAAAGAGATGTTTATTCAAAGTAAAAGAAAACAATGCTCAAAAGAATGTATCCAACGCCCAAATGTTCGTTGTCTCCATCAAGGCATTAACAATGATTGTCAAAATAAATTTATCTTTTTTTTCTTCATTTTTTCTCATCAAAAGAAAATAAAATTTGAAAAATTCAAACTTTGCAAGTTTGCTTCGACTCAATCGAAAAAGCACGCGCTCTGAACTGTTAATTTTCCCAATAAAAAGCTGCGAAGAAAAAAAAACAAACCACGACTACAAGCATTAACAAAATTATCTGCATTAACCACGCAGCCAACCATGGCAACCCACCACCGTATAGTCCGTCAGGCGGCTACTCTGGCTCATCCTCGGGCGGCTACCCTGGCTCGTCCTCTGGAGGCTACCACGGGGCTCCACCGGCATACAACTCCCACGGGGCTCCACCAGCTTACAACTCCCATCCGGGCGGCGGCGGAGGCTACCATGGCGCACCACCAGCTTACAATCCATACTCCAATCCCGGACAAGGATATGGGCCCACTAACTACGGACACAGCTTCAGCACGAGCCCGGGCCAGGGTTACAATCCGTCGTACGGACATTCGCCGATGGGAGCAGGCGGTTACGGAGGCCAGCCCCAGACGGTAATCCTGTCGCAGGGCTCGTCGTCGAGGCCCGGTATCGGCCAACTCGCCAAGGAGGCCTTCGTCTTTGCCGGCGTGAGCGCTGGTGTTAACGCTGCCGTCAACAGGATTCTGCCCGGTGAGTTATATACTTAATTGTCTTGCGCTTTGATTGAGTTTTTTTTTAGGTATAGGTGTAAGGATTTTCAATTCGTTTTCAGTCACGAAAACTTCCAAAATGATTTTTAGAGTAACGTGGAGTAGAGTGTCATGTTTGACTTAACCAATTGGTTTTTCTAATCGGTTGCAAGGCTCTCTGTAGACGAGAGTATATAACACGTGGTTCCTTTTCTGCCTCAATCTGAATTTTTTAATCTGCTTTTTTCAAGTAACAAGATATATTCAAACCGTCGTATAATATACGTTATCCTCGACGTCAGAATCATTCTCGTTTGCAAGAACGTTTCAAAGCCCTTCACCGCATATAAATTATCTGACGTTGAGAATGACGACCGCTAGGTCCATCATCATTATTGTCTATACCATTCTAGGCGGAATTTACGGGCACAGCTCATCAGGCATGAGTAGTAGCAGCGGCGTCGTACCTCCGGTCTCGCACACTCAGATCACCTACAACAACTACTACAACAACGGCACCGCGGAGGGTCAGCCCGGTGCTGTAGCCCCAGCTGCTCCAGCCGCCGCTCCTGCAGCCGCTGTTGCTGGTGCGCCCGCTCCAGCTCCAGCTGCAGTGCCCGAGTCTGCACCAGCCGCGCCTGCGCCACCTCCCAACAACGCCGAACCTAACCAGCAACAGCAGCAAAATAATCCCAATCCACTGGGCTTCATCGTCACCGACGCCGAGCTGCAGAAGGTGTCGGAGGAGCTCTACACCAAGGATACCAACAACGCCATGAAGTACATTACGATCAAGGTGCAGGGACAGAAGACGGACGACAGCACGACCGACGACGCCCCGGAAAAGTAAGTGATATTATATTGCGCGAGAAGTTGACGTTTACCGGGAAAAATAGGGCGTTAGAGAATGTTTTTTTTTGTTATACAACCCGATCAAGTTTATTCAAAAACATTTTTTAATACAAAATAAATTAAATTTTACTAAAATGTCGCTTCTATGGAAATTGTTGTTTTTCGTTCAATTGCAACATACTGTGGCTCATTTTGTTTCTTATACATGAAATCTGAGGATATTGTTGCATAACTTATTAAAGCCTCGACAGCTAGATGTAATTATTTACCAAAATTCTCGTGAAATCTCGTCAAATCGTATGAATTTTGATAAACAATGAGATCTAGCGCTGTCCGGAGAATCAGCCCCAATACTATCATTTTACATTAAAAAAATGTTTGTTACTTCTTAAAACACTCCCCATTCGACTAAATTTCACATATTTATACTGTTACGCGCTATTTTTTGCATTGTTATTCATAATTTAGAAATAAAGAGTACTAGAGGCCATGTTTTAGATCGTCAGTAATAATGTCAGTTGTAAGGAATCCAAATATATATATCCATATCTCAAATTTTTTGCAAATGTGACTTACGCCACTCTATTTCTGACCAACACAAATATTTAAAAATCAAAAGAACGTGATAGTGTTATGAGTCAATCTGGTCGAATAAACTCGTATATACTGTAGGATAATTGCAACGAAATTATACATCATCGTAGCAATATGCGGTGCGAGCTAGACGTCGCGGGAAATTCCGGAGCTATATGCACATTTCCAAATTAGACTGCAACATTTACCGCTCACGTAATACGCGCGCAACAATATATACGCGGCAAAATAATAGAGCTCCCGTTCCTATTGACAGCCTACTGGAAGTGAAGCCCGAGGCCTACGAAATCCCGACGGTGAAAGCCGTCCTCGCGCTGCACGACAATTACGAGCTCGACGTGAAGACGAAGGAGACAGTGACGTCCGAGGAGCGCAGGGAGGAGAACGAGCTACTCGACGCTTTCATCGCTACTGACGTGATGAAGACGACGATGAAGTTCCTTGCAGACAAGGGATACGTGCCCGACGACGAGTACGAGTTCAAGGATACTCTTAAACGCGTCTGGTTCTCGCAGTTCAAGCGCATCGACGGCGACGCCTCGAGCTCCGGCTTCGAGACGGTATTCCTCGCCGAGAAATTCGACACCGAGATCATCGGCCTCCACGATTGGATCTACTTTGCCAAGCAGGAGGAGGCCAAGAAGCTCGATTATCTGGGATACATCAAGAAGCTAGATCTTGGATCTGTGAGTATTAGCCGTAGATAATATATATTGTAACTTTTTTTTAATACTTTTATCCAATAATTTCAATCATTACTTCAAGATTCTTTTTTTTTAGCAATAGTACTTATAATGATTTTCGTTAAAGTTTTAAAACAGTAATTGAAATTACGAACTAGACCGTGATAGGAATGACAAAAGAAAATCTATTTATGATTCCTCGAAAGTGATGGTTGCAAATTTCATTTTCAAGGCATACCTCCCGGGCCTGAGTTTTCCTATACTCATTGTATATCACATAATATACGAGAAAAGAGCGCTTATTAGATCGTTTATTATTAGATCACAAATTATCAATTAGTTTATCAAATTCATAGGTGTATTTTAAGTATAGGTAAAGATAAAATATCAATATGGTTATTGACAAAACGAATTTGAAGATTTTAAATTTGTTTGTATAACAATCTTTTTTGTAAAACGTATAAATATTCAAATTCTTTGTCACTATTTTGGTTCAATTTCATAATAACGACAAGAAATGTTCAATCAACTCTCATCGCATCAAATCGCTGCAAAATCGATTATTCTTTGATTCAGTAGAATAAGCCGGGTATGGCAAGACATTCTACAGAAAAGCCATTTTAAACGTTTCGCAAAGAATTTACACGAAGCTAAATATAAGAAATTAGTATACTATTATAGTATACCAAGACAATGCCAAACTAATAAAGTTCATTTTTTTTCTTAAGAACGGTGCTATTGTGAAGGGCCGCACGAAGCTGAACGACCTCGTGCAGCCGATCACGACGATCTTTATCGGCACGTCGCCCGAGCTCGAGATGGCCCTCTACACCCTGTGCTTCTACACGCGACCGAACGGAGCCTGTCCGATTACCCTGGGCGGTGCTACCGCAATCATCGTCGTCAACCGCGTCAACTACTTCGGCAAGGACATCCTCGTCTCGGCTTTCCCCGACATCTAACAAGTGCGCGACTCTTACCTCGTGCACGATACTCCGCAATGTGTCTACAACGATTACGATGACGATACATACATATATATATACATTTTCCTAATACTCTCGATTGACGCGCGTAAGGATATATACTTGCGACGCTCAGTTTGCGACTCGTTTTAAAGCGTAGACCTAAGAAGATTGTCATAGATTCTTGTTGTTAGTTTTTTTTTTAACGTTATTGTACTGATACTCTCGATATATGTTATTGTATACGTATAAGAATTTATGTGCATGTAAATAAATTTAGTTTCCTCAAAAGTTTTTGCTGGATACGTGATTGTGCATGTATATATACGCGATGATAAATATTTGTGTATATAATTATACAATTGAATTTTGACAAAACAAATTTTCTACTATTTGATTATGTTGTTAATGTCCAAATGTGTCAAACATTATACTCTTCTATATTTGCAAGATTAAACATTATTTTTTACAAAATTATTGGTAAAACTTTTTCGTATTGACAAAGGACGATCCCAACGGGCGTAGGAGAAATCTACAGAGTATAGACACGTGAAACCTATAATATATATATAACATCGTACAGTGAATGAAAGATCGAAGCTTAAAAAAAAAAAAATTACGATGTCGGGAACATTCAGATTTAGCAGGCATATATACCGAAAGTGTGAAAATCATAAGAAAATTATAAGAAAACTATGACGGGCTACCTCTGCCTGCCCTGACTTTCGCCTTGAATTCATTTCTATTCGGGCCACATAAAGATATGCTATAATATAACACTGTCAGCTTTTTTTGTATATTCAGTCAATTGAAATTAAACCAAACAAAATTGTGGCACTGATTTGGAAATTGTATTACGTTGACGTATTGTAACAACAACTTGCCTCTTTAAAGCTTTTATTAATTAAACCATCTTGACCCTACTTTTCGGGGAAAATTTTTTTTTCTTCGGAAACGGCCCGTGCCTCGGTTATTACTCGTGGACTACCGGTAGCTTTCTTTGTATTGAAAAAAATAAAATAAAATCAATTCATGGCATGGAGTTAGCGCACTCGCTACGCTCGGGCGATTATACACGCCGTGCCATAAGGTACGTCTTATTCTATACTTGTATCGCAATCTATGACTGATCGGAACAAGATCTTAACTCGGCGAGCGCTTGAAGGAGTCTTATCAGCTTTGGGCGCTTCTCGGCTACGATAAAATCTTAACATAACGAGCGTTTCCAAAAACACCTTAAATAAAATCTGACATGATTATTTGATACAAATTTATTATAATTCTTGAAAAATAGACCTTTAAGAAAGTTCAAAAATCTCGTACAAGGAAATGTTATTCTGATGAAACGTCATTATTTGATATTGACTTGAGAATAGTAGTAATAAAATTAGTATTTTTACAAAGCATATTTATTTTAAATATAATATGTCAACATACCCATTCCAGCTGAAAAGAGACAAATTTTTGCACTACTAACTTACCATTTCTTTATTTTTTTTTAGAAATTTTCCAATTTCTTCTTTGTATTACTAACGCAAGCCAATTAGGACTCAAGCGCGTGCACGGAATTTCGTTTACAGGTTTCAAAAAATATGCACAACACATCTTTGGTGAATATTAATAATTAGTGATACTATAGGTATACTAATACATAATAAGAAACAAATAAAGAAAAAAGATGTCTAACATGGAGTAATATAACAACCAAATATAATGATTGTATATTGTTTATTTTTAAATCAGTGTCAAAGAATAGTGTCATATTGTATGTGGAGTGTTGTTAGAATTAATGCTTATTGTGTTAATATTTTATTGTAGTTGAGAAGCGCGCAGAGCTGCGCCACTACAAAATTTTAAGAAGAAAAAAAAAATTCGCTGCTATAGGACGTTTTTCAAGTGCCCGCCGAGATAGGACCTTATTCGATCACGCGCCGAGACAAGATCGCTTCTTCAAGAGCGCGCCGACTTAAGTAATTAAGACCTTGGTCCGCTCAGCCATTGATATGATATTCAAACTAAAGGTAATGCAGAGAAAGGAGTAAACTGATAAGAACAATAATAATAATAATACTTACACCATCAGAAGATTTTCTTGCATCTACATTTGTTAAATCTAATATAGGTATCACCGATGGTCTTCCATGAGCACATCTAGTGGGAGCCTTAGTGTCTTGCAATGCTTTAATAAGCAATGTGCAATCCTTGACACTCAGTGGATCACCAAATTTGATCGCTTCTATAAATAAATAATAATAATAACAATAATATATAAGTAACATCATTCTAATTTTTGCTTTTAGATAGCTTTAATTAATTCACATACCACGACATGCTTCACTAGCAATGACATTGTTAATGGTAATTGGAAGAGCAGGTGGTAGAACACTATGAGATACTGCCAATCCCTCAGCTACTTCCACCAAAAGTTGTCTAACATTCTTCATTAATCTATACATGTTACAATCTTGGTTATAACTTTTTACTTTTCTTATAAAACATTTAGGTACAGCATCTACAATACAAGTAGTTGCATCAACAATACTTTTCACATGAATACCAACTCTATTGACTGCTTTTTTGTGCAGTGCAATAAGTTTAAGTAGATTTTTATCAATGTCTGATATCATTAAATCTTGATCTAATTTTACTGAAAAATACTTATAACTTTCTTTTTCCCTATAATCTAAGAAATACATGTGTATAATTATGTATCTATTTCATTACTGACATAAAATAAAATTATTTTGTATGTAATGTGATATATACTTTCAATGAGCCATTCATAACGTATTCTTTCATGAACTGCATGTTGATCAATCATTAATAACAACTTCTTTCCATTTTCGTTTGCTATTGCAACTATGAACTCTTTATTAACTTGTTTCAATATCTTTTGTATAATAGCATAAAAATATTATTTAATTTCATATATTCTTTTTATCAAATTTTATCTTTTTATAAAAATTACCTGAAGAGAATTAATTGTGTTCCCAGATATTCTGCATTCATCCAATTTACGTTTCATATTACAATTTCTAATATTCACTACATTGTTAAAATATTTGAATGTTTTATTAAAAATATCACCTATAATTGAATTATTAGGTGACTGGCATTGAGTTGGTTGAAGTTTTAATTGACTATTGATTAGTTGATGACATTTGTAAGGAAGTAACTTATAAAGAGCAATTGGAAGAAAGCTAAAATGTGAACCTCTGTCATTATTACTTTTTGAATTTTCAGGATGATATGACCAGTCAGACCAAACTGACATTTGGCTTAAGTTAATAAAACTGTCATCAAAAGCATTAATTTGGCTTGAACTGGAACAAATTTTATCATCATTTTCATTAACATTTTCATCAATATCTAGATTTGAAGGTTTATATGACCAATTCGACCACTCAGAGAATGGACTCATATAAAAACTATTTTCAGTTACATTAATTTCATTAATTAAAAATAAGTTTGATTGTATAATTAATGGACTAACAGTTGATATTTCTTCATTTTGTGTAAATTTTTCTATATCGAGGTTTACTATGTTTTTTGGCATTGTAGGACTTCTAAACTCATACAATATTTTTTTAGTTTGAGGGCTTTTTAAGTATTTTAATACTTCCCATGGATTATGTGGTTTGTTTATGTGCAATAATACTTTATTTTCCATATCATTTCGCAACGAAAATGAAACCTTACAAAAGCAATCAATTTTAAATATGCTGATTAATCTTAACCCAGAATTTAATTCATTAGATATATTACCTTTGATTCCATAAAGGCTAATGCAGCAATCGTATAAGATATAGAGCAATTTTTATCATCTTCATTATTCCATTGAGAAGAGTTAAAATCATAGATTGTCACTGTTGTACCTTTTGAAGGTCTATGATAGCCTTCAAATAATTTGTATTTATTCTCACTTGCAACCTAATTTACATAAAAATTAAATTTCTGGAAAATCAATAAATTTAATAGCCATATAAATTACCTTAACAAAAGTATAAGGAGAATATTCACTTCTTGAAGTTACAACTACAACATTTGAAGAAGAATTTATTTTATCAAAAATCGTCTCTTGATTAACGTAATTTTTTTCTTCATTGGAAAAAAGATTTGAAAGTTCGTATTTAGTAAAACCAATTCCATTATCTACAACTTGGATTTTATGTTTTCCAGGATTAAAACGAACTGCGATGGATGAAGCTTTTCTTTTCAGCGAAATCTTAACCTTTAAAAAAATTTCGTTTTTATAAAAAAAAATAAGTGAAAAAAATGGTAAAAAAAGATTTACCAATTCTAAAATACATGTTTCAACATTCAAATTATTGTTTACATCAGTCCAGAAGTTAGACATGTTTACAGCTGGACTTGCAACAAAGAAGTAGCCGGAATACTTACCGGATGAATCACTTCTTTTGTTTACATTTTCAAGTTGTTTCTTTTCTTGTCTGTGCGTAAAATCAAGGAGCGCGGGAGCGCTCCAAAAGTCAAGTATCTCTCCAACCAATGTACCTACCAACAATGGGTGCCCGAGAATTCTCGAAAAACGGTAAAAAACGGTATAATATATGTAAACAAGGAACAAACGTAAAAAACTTGGAATAATAAACCGACAACGCTATTCAATTTACAGAATATACATTCAATTTAGGTAAATATTGAATATAATTATCTACTTAAGTAAAAAAAATCATTCCTAAATTTAAATATTTTATAATAAAAATCATTTAGCGCACGACATTCTAAGAATATTTATAACATTTTCAAAATTTTATTTCATTTTTGTGTTGATGTATAATTAAAAACAAACACTATATTAAAATAAATTTATTTATATGTTTTTATACACAAAAATAGTACTTCATACAAAATTATTGAATAATAGTAATAGAAATGGTATTGTCAATTATAGACGCTGTAATTTAATTTTCGACACTCCGTGCGGGAAGTTCGATTTCCCACACGCTTGCGGCAAAAAGCGTATGCTCGAAATCGAACTTTCCACACGTCGTATCAAAAAGTTCTGTACGATACATGTTCGGGAAAGAGATTCTCGTCTC
>UXGD01002811.1:0-23559 GCA_900474315.1 Torymus auratus | reverse complement strand
AAAGAAAATTTTTACATTAAAAGTATGCTTTTCTAATTATAAAATTATAATGTTATTTGTACCAAAGTTGTATTTCTATATCTTTATCGTAAGCAATATCTCTTTATAATTAAGTAATATTCCTTAATAGTTAAGAAATTCAAAAAGTAATGGTTTCTTAACTATTAAGGAATATGATTTAACTCTAAACCTTCCGTCCGTTCCTTTATAGTAAATGACGTTCTTTTAATATAAAGATTTTCTTCTCTCTGTGTAATAATTACAGAAACTCCATAAACCAACATTCAAACTATGCATACACTTTATGTATATCAAAAATCACATCGACGCACTTTCACTTTATAATATCGGCCCAACCATCATCCGCCGAATTTCCAATTCAATGAAAAATTCATTTCATTTTATTTAACCGGCCATGAATAACAACTTAAACCGCCCGACGTTACAAGAACCGGCGATTTTTCGCGCCGTAAAAACGCGCCGGTCGCATCAATATTCAAAAATGCAGATACCGAAACCAGCGCTCGCAACTGCGCTTTAAAAGCGCGCAAAAGAAAGGAAAGAAACGTAACGCGCACTTGAAAGCCAGACGACAGACACGTATATATAGCGAGAGAGAGAGATGGAATTTGTTTTACGGCTTTCCATATCCGCGTGTATCGATGTATCCCTCTCTCGCGCGTGCGCAACGACCTCATGAATATACCTGCCGTGTGCATTCCTATTTGCTCTCGCGTAGCGTACAGCTGACCATCGTGAACCCGTGTATAGGTATGTATATGTATACGTGAATTTCGGACGCGTTCTCAATTGTGCGTGCATGTATACATGTTGATCCTATTGTAGCTATGCAATTGTATATATAACAAGCTTCTGCGATGGTACAACTGCGAATACGTGTACTTTACTTCTTATAAAAATACGTATACACGTACGTGCCTCCGTTTTGCAACACACGGCATATCTATGTAGAAACGAGAAAATTCGCGCGTAGTAGAATCATGCAGAAAAATCGCGGTCACTCGCGCGCATAGCGTAGCGCAGCGATAAAATGCCGGCGTACCGGAGAAAGCGCAAAAAAAAAAGCTGAAACGCAGAGGCAAACACGCGATAATTGCCCCGGGGATGGGGAGATTTGATAATTTTTATCTGGACGGTTCCGGATTCCCTTTTTTTTGTTTCGTTTTTTTTTCGGAAGGGGACTGGAGGGTTTGATAGCGAAAGGATGCGCGGATTTTTTGCTGCGGTTGCGGAGTTTGTTGTTGTTCCCTATTTTTTCGGAACGGCTGTGTGTAGGCGGTTTGGTTTAATCTTTTTTATGATTGTGAAGAAGAATTTTTTTGGGAAATATATTCATGTTTAAATCATTGGAGTGACTTTAAACTGACTTTTAATCGAACGCTGATTCATGCATTTATTGTAATGAAATTCAATATTTGCCTGTACCCAAAGGCAGATTTATCAGTTAATTGAATATTTTTTGAGAGAATATATAATATGAAGCATAATGTGCATAATCGGAATTACATGTAGAGTCAAAATTTTCAAATATATGCGGACATGAGTTGGTTGGATGAAAATATTCAGCAAAAGTAATATAAAAAGTATTTTCATCAAACGCATAATTAGAATTTTCAAATAAACTTGGTATTCGTGAGAAATACGTTACCGATCGATTGATAATCTTCTTCGCTAACAAGAACGTACTTATATACGGCATTTCCAGATGATATTACAACACGATCACGAACTGCATGTACTTGTGAAAACTAAAGACGAACGGTTCAACTTTGCAAAGTTAAAAACCTTGAAAAAACATTAAACTCGTGCAGTATTGATGTTGTCGAACTTTTTGTTTAGTATATATCGAGCTCACGCGACACGTAACATAGAACGCTGCGAAAAACAGATCAACAGTGTAACTACGTTTACAGATATAAACTAGTTGGTTAGCTAACATTGACCTATTCATATTTATCATACGTTTTAATAATACATTTATATGCAATTACTTTTTATGAACTATGTTTACGGAACTTTAATTTGCAATAAAAATTAATGACAACGAAAGGACCCGTGTGTTTTCTGGCTCATTACTTGTTGACTTAATTAATTTAACGGAAAATCAACGCGCAACGCAAACAATTTTTCATCGTAATTAAGCAGAGAACAGATATCCATCGCGTAATTTTCGATTATATATACCCCGGTTGAAAAAATATTCGCGACAAACGTAATTAAGCCGCCGTGCGCAGCTCGCGGGAAAACAATTATTTTCTCCTCTTCCCTTTCAATCGTCCCTTCGAACTTCGTTAAGAAGACAAACATCGTTACCCCCTTCGCGTTTAATGAAATTCGCTGCATTCTAAAAAAGCCCTGCGCAGTAATAACGCGCGCAAACATACTTAACAGCGCGAAATCAACAATTTCTCTACACGCCGGAAAAGCAAATTCAATTCAGAATTCTAAATTTAGAACCTTACAGCGTACTTACTCCCGCGTTTTATAATAAAAAAGAAGTAGGTACAGAGAGGAAAGGCGCTACGCGGAATTTTTATTTCAAAGGGATTTTCCATGCGCCTGAATGAAGAAATATATATTCGAAAAGAGAGGAGGAGGAGGAGGAGGCAACAAATCTTTAATAAAAGCTCGAGAGGAGCTTCAATCGCGCGTATATAGAAAGAAGGAGGTATACACGAGGGAGCGAATTACGCATTCGCCTGAGCGCGCGGTATTTCTTTCGCGCGGGGGATATGGACTAATGGCTTTTTAACTCGATCGCCCTCCGCGCGCGTGCGTGTGGATAATGGAGGAGGAAATCTCGTTAAAGGGGTACATGCTTTTAGCCTTAGGAAGTCTGCGGCTTTGGTTTTTTTCGCCGTGATAAAGGAGTTAATTGATTATGGGAAATTTAATTATAACGCTGGTTTTATTTTGATGGGTGTACTTGGCCAAACACGAAGGAGAGAATTGACAGGAAGTGTCAGTTTTTCCAGGAATATACGAAATGCAATCAATATGCTAATATTGTAATCCAGAATAAGATGTTAACAATGTTTTTTATTACAGGTGTAATGGTAATATAGAATTTTCATCAGACACGTGGATCGAATGAATTATTAATGTAAGTCACGCAATACCGAGGTGAATATTTTTGTTCATTATAATAAATTATATTTCTCAGAACTGTGTTCTCGGAAAATTGCATTATGGATTCAAAATTTTAAATAAGATGTAACGACGGTTCCAATAATTATTCATGAAATACTATTATAAAAGTAATCAAGGTGTTGGTAATTCAAGAAAGTCCCTTTTTTAAAAATTCATGACAGACGTTTCTCACATTAAAATAGGATACCTTTTCATCTTAAACTCATTATTTAAAAAACACAGTTTCCATTTCGACTTCAAATTCAGATTCCAGATTGACGCAAGATATATATACTCTGAAGCGAGAAATTAATACGGTAATTTTCATATCCACGGGCGTGATAAAGTATTGGGCTCCGGTCAAATAGAGCCGGCGGTGAAAAATTCATTCGTTCTTTCATTTCCCTACCCTCGATCAATGAGGAATGAGATAGAGAGCGAGCCAGATGAAAAGTTATTTTGATCCCGAAGATAAATAGAGCCGTGAAACAGCCTCATGAATAAAGAAAGCTGCGCGCTTGCGCGCCACTTCATAAAAATGTGATATACGGTGCGTTTTCGATCCTTTTCCCTTTTTTGCGCGTGCTATACCGTTCGTATTAAATGAAAATTTCGCCAAGGGTGTAGCCCTTTTTGACTCTTAATTAATCTGAGTTTTCGTCGAGGTCGAGGTGGCTTTTTTAAGGTCGGAAAATGGGGGCGAAAGGGGAATTCGGCCGGTTCGTCTTTTTTTTCTGCGTTGGAAGGTAGTTTTGAAGTTTGATAAATTTAGATGAGATTTTTAATAAATAGTTTGATATTCAGGTCGGCGACAAAAACACAGAAAAAGTCATGAATTCGTCAATTTTCTGCAATAACATTTTTTCTAGTTTTATCGCACTTCATGCAAACAAAATCAATAAAATTTCCATATCATATAGTTGGAAATATTCTTTTTTTACTTTAAAATTTTATTTAATGAAATAATAAAACCATTTAAAAGATCATTTTTGTTCATTTTTTTGTTCATTAATTTATACCTCAGTTATTCACTATTTTTTAAGTTACCATTAACACCGTCATTAAAGCCAAAATCATATTAGAATAATGAAAAATAACGGGTTAATAACATGAAAATAATATAACATTTTATTTTCGAGTCGTCACGCTTAGCTTTGAAATTCACAAACACGCAATTGAAAGTAGGAAATCAGGTTTCCCCGGCATTATAAAGCAAACCGAGCGTCATAAATATTACATTGTTACAGCTTTTATTCACGTGAGAGGGCCAAACAAGAGGGAAAACACTGGAGCGTGCCAACAATGAGATAAAGAACAGAAGCTTTCTAGCGGCAACAAGACCAAATCAATCGAGATTTCAATTTTAACGCTTCAATTCGTCGGGAAAGATCGAGAGAGATAGATAGAACGAGAGATCCTCTCAGCGAACTACAATAGTGAAATAATTGAGTTAAGGAATTTCGCACTAATATTGCCAAAAAGGTACTTTTTTTTCTTCACCGAATATAGCCGGAGGAGAGGAAAAATTAACGGTCTTTGTCGTTTATTTTTGTTTCGTTAATTTTATAAAAGCGTTTGAACGACGTTGTATCTTAAATAAAGTGGTTGACCTATAATTCGAGTAAAACATTATTTATTGAAACGTAATTAAAACGGCTAAACAAATAGCGCGAGTCCAATTTTATTTTTAGGTCACGAGCGTCCAATGCGAGCGTCACAGAAAAACTCAACGCGTTTATAACGGTAAAAAGTCCAAAAAGGGTTTGCCAGTAATAATCAAAGTTTTTATGATTATATTTATGAGTTGGAAAAATAAAAATAAATATTTTTTTCATAAACATTTTAAACTCTGGTTATATTTGATTTGTTGGAGGTATAAAGTATTGAATAAACTATGATTAAACGTTGAACTATATTGAAAGCAGAGTTTTCGTATATTTAATGAAACCTATATGTAGGTATTACTATATAATTTAAAAGTGTAAAGAATTATTGTTCACTAGAATTTTCAAAGTATCATTTTCCTGTTTCAAAGTTGCTATTGCAAGACATTAGATGATGCTAGATTATTACTTGAAACATCTGCGAGCCACTAAACCACACGATCCTTTCCCCATACCCAGAACCCCAACAAACTCTCCCCCTCACCAAACCCCGTCACTCAAGAAACCTCATTCAAAACCTTCCAACAACAAACACCAAACTTCTACCTTCACCACACTTCTCAACTGCACCACACGCACCTCTAACTCAATCCACTCTCTTAAATCACAATCCGCTTAATGAGAATCCGGCCCGAAAAACACAAACGGACCGAGAGAACCCGCGCGGGTGCAAAAAACCCTTTTCTTCCGCCTCCTCTAAAAATAGCCCGACCGCCGCGAGAATTCTCGTGCTCCGCATTATATGAGCGCGGGGATGTATGCAGTTTCCAAGGCGCTTGTAGAACGACGACGACGACGGAGGAGGTAAGGTGAGGGGCTGGGAGAATCCATTTATTACGCGGCCGCTTTTCAGCGCGGATTTTTTCGCCCGCCAGCGCGTGAGGGTAGCTGCTCGTTGTTAGGGGATGTTCTTGTTGTCGCTGGGACGAAGTTTTTAATGTCCTTAGCTGCGTAACGAGATTTCTTTTGCTGCGTGTTGGTGAGTTGACGTGGAAAGCGTTGTGGTCCGACTATACGCAGGGTTTTCTACTTAAATATATACGATGCGGCATTGAGTATTTCGGTTTCTGGGGGTGAACGCACTTGACCGTTAACTACAGTGGCCCAAATACAGTTTATTGTCTCAACACCTACTCTGGCCGATTTACCGTGTTTAATGGGCTTTTAATCATTATAAGCTCTAAAATATGTTCAACTCATTTGGTGGCACAAATCATAGATTTATCATTGCAAATACTACTTCAATGTTAATCGACGAATCGAATTTATATTCGAGTGAATTTATGACGCGTTTTAAATCTCGCTACTTCGTTTCATAACAGAGAGGAAGTTTTGACTTCAGTCATTTCCACGCGTCGTGCTCGTATGTACGGCGCAATTCTTGACGTGCATGCAGCTCGAGCCTTTTACGTAAGTGTAATTACAAGGCATTGAAGTCCTACCAACTTCTTTTGCATAATGTTATAAAAGACTTCACTTCGCGAGCGTTGATAAAGTAGGTAAAACAAAAGTATAAACAAGTTGCTGTGGTATTTTCAAACGTCAAGAAAATATAAAATTGTAACGTTTTATTTTCGTTTTTTGTTTCTTTGGTGTTAACGCAATATTTTCTTCGCATTTACGTATGTGTATCTGGACGTAAAAATCGAATAAATTTAACATGCAAAGTAATATTCAAACTTGATGCGCGGAATTTTCGGTAAAGCCGATAAATGAGTTCTCGTGAACTTTGAAATTTTCAAGGCGTAAATCAAACTTTTGGAATCGTTTCAATTCTATGTATATAGACATACAGAGGTTATCAATCTTTCTCTTTTTTTTTAAACTTACTTTCTACCTTTTTTCAAGGAAAATTTCCATGCTACGAATTTGAAAATATTGGTTCGATTGGGTTTAAGTAGGTTAATATCTTGTGTATTGGGAAAAAAATCGATCTTATCGTGTCTTGGGGAATTTGAGAAAAGAGCGATAAAAGTTATGATAAAACGAGGGAAGAAGAATTTATTATGCATGGATGTGTCTTATCGTACAAGGGTCGTCCTTTGTCTTCGCGAGTACATCCATCAATTTTGTTGAGGATACTCGAGAAGAGTTAAATCTGCTGAAATTTGATTCACAATAACATTTTTTACCGTTATTTTAAATTGATTCATCGGAGAAGCTATAAAAAAGCAAAGTTCAAACCTAATTATAACTGCATGAATTAATGATCGTTCAATATTCAATAGTATGACAAAGACTCACAATTTGATTACCAATAAAGCCCTTTTGAAAGTTATTTTATCGGAAACTGATAGGTAAAATGCTTCATTTCAAACAAACGTAATTCCTAATTTATTAAAAACAAGGTATTGTTTACCAATAATAGATTAATATTAACAATTGCATATCCTACAAACTCCATATTTTTCAATATACATACCCTATTCATATAACAACCTCGTTTCTCTCCATTACAACCCAACCCGGCTCACTCCCTTTCATCCCGATTCCCACCAACAATCAACACGTCATTACGTACCTATACCCGCTCTTTGCATAATCACCCAGCCTTATCCTTTCTGAAACCTCTTCCTTCTCCTCTGCGCTCAAAACCGCTCAGCAGCAGCAGCAGTAGCAGTGTCACGCACCCCTTCCTCTCTCTCTCTCCTCCACTCCATATCTCCACCCCTTCCTTCCTCTCTCTCTCTCCTCCCGCCGCGTCGCGCTGGCGTCTAAAAATAGCGCAGCCGGTCGCGCGCGTCGGGAGAAAATAGCTCTCTCTCTCTCCCATGCTGCCAGGCTGCCTGCACTCTCTGGGCTTGACCCCCATGCTCCCTCGGCGGGAGGATTTGACCCAATGACCCGGCGGCCGCGGCCGAGTCGCGCCGGAAACCGCCGAGCGTATACACACGGTGTATATATGCTGTGGATGTGTAGGAGTGTGCTTTGTTATTTTCTTTTTTTTTCGTTTGATGAAGGCTGGAGGAGAGGAGAGAAGGGAGGTCGATGATTTCCGATACGGTGATTGTGCGCGAGCGATGGAGCTGGGTGTATCGACGTGGATGAGTTTTTCGAAATGGAGTAGGTTTGTTAGCCGTGTAGGGGTTTCGAGGTGGATGGTTGGATTTATGTTTGTAGGGGTGTTTGTTGGGGATATGGTGGTAGGAAAGAATTTTTAGTTGATAAATCTTGGGGTTGAGAAGTTTTTAAATGCATTGGATTAGAGGTTGATGGTAAGACAGTGAAGATGTCAGAGGCAATCAGGAAGACTTGATTCTCGTTTGAGACGAATTTAATCTTGATGATTAATTTAATCAAAATGTAGGTTCGGTAGGTGTACAACTTCATGGAAACGCATATTGTGTAGGTTAATTCTTCTAAATATACATAAAATATTGAGTTAAGTATTTGACAGGAAATAAATTTTTCAAAACTACTTGTTCTACCAAAAAAAAAATAGTAATTCATACATTAACAATCAATTTCAACATGTCTCAAACAATGTTCTATGTCAAATTTATTTTTAAAAAATTATACTTTTTTCTTCAAAATATCGTTAAATAATTTTATGTCAAAATACCATTGAATAATATTGATTTCTTATTCCATTTTGAGAAATTAAACTAAAAATACAATGAATTTATCCAGTTCCTCGTCACTTTTTTCCAGTAGTAAATAAAAAAAAAAAAATAATAAAAACTGAAAATACTTAAAATGTTTAGAAATTCAAAACTTTAACGTTTCTATATGTTAAGACGTAAGTATATGATGAAAGATTAATCATAAGTAATCAGAAACTGGGTCAACGAGGCAGGATCCACGAGGCGGACGTTACAGAAAAGCTTTAAACTCAATCAATTTTATCATTCGTCATTATTATTATCATCGACCTTAACTTTTCATTTCCTTCAAATTGTCGAAGAAATCTTCCAACGAACTAATACAGTAACCAAGAACCGAGAAGAGAAAAAAGATCCAGGTGCTTAAGTGGGATTCAAATTAAGAGGATTACTTTATGCTCCATTAAAGAAGAGTCCAGTGCGCGCAGGACGCGTTACACCGTCTCGCTTAAAGCGTTAAAAACGAAGAATTTAACAATAAAATTTGACCTACTGGCCTCCGCGCGGAAAAGGGAAAAGGAAAGCCAGCGCAAAAATGCAGTTGAAGTTTCCCAAAGTGCAAAGGAAAAAAAAGTATACGCATAATGTATATATATACATGACGTAGTAAAAGTCAAACAGTCGGGCGCATATCTGCGTATATGTACATACATTACAGCGCCCGTTACTTCACATATAAACTGCTCTCTTCTCTCGTCCCTTTTTTCCCTCCTTTTAAAAAAGGTCAGAGTTTTTCTTTTTTGATCGCGTATATATATCAAGTTTATAATGCTCTTCATCGTTTCAAACAATTTGTGGCATTACAGCGCTTAATTGCCCCCAATAACAGTGAGTAAGTTTTAGAGTAAATAACCATTTTCGAGTGATTTCTATCAAAGTTGGCATTTATTCTGAGAGTCAGTCTTATTAATGTTTAAATATATTCTATGTGATGTCTCATAATCATCTGTATAACTATCATACAAAACCAAAAGTTATTCTAATCAGTGATCAATATTCTTTTAAACATCAGAGAGACATATTTACCGATTTTAATGACTATAATGTACGTTAAATAAACGAGTCGTTCGATATTATCGTCACTTGAAAAACTACTTTAACGCTACACAACACCACGCAATATAACACAATCGCGAGATCAAAGAACCATCCCCAAATTGAATTTCCAATTTAAAACAAGAACCTACCCATCATAAAATCAAACCAACCCCCATCTTTTCCACCCTAAAAATAGAAACCGACACTCGACAGCGCAGCATCTTAAACCACTCCGGCGACGGTCGCGCGCGTACGAAAAGAGGTTAATTCTCCGGATCCCGTTCGTCTTTCTCTCGTTCCACTTCCCGCTGGCTCGGGCTCACGCGCTCGCGCGTCATCGCGTCTGATCGAACGCGCCGAAAACCACTGTACACATACACAGAGCTGGTGCATTTTTTTGCAAGAGAGATGCTGCTGCCTCTGCCTTGTCTGGCAGTAGAAGGATAAGTTTGTTTATATTCCGGGATTCCGCGGTTTTCTCCCTCTCTATGTTTTTTCTTTGAGTTAGCGAGCGCTTTCGGGGTTGAGGTTGGCTCGCCGAGTGTTGCTATGCGCTAATGAAATGCGTGCTCCGTGGGTATGTGTGTGTGTGGGTTCCTGGTATTTATTTTCACCGAGTTTTGGTGCTTTAGGAGCGTACGTTTTTGTGTTTTATAATTCTAAATTATGCTTTGTTAATTTTCAGGCTTTGTGCTGATATACCGGTTTATTTGAATAATTAACAGCGTATGACTTCTCGGGATTTCGCAGTTGATGAAAGTTGCAAAGTATAATAGAAGACTTATTAGTTGTTTAGGGTTTTGCATGAAAAGGCATCTGGAAATCTCGAAGTTCGAAACACGAAATGTACATTGCAACAATCCTATTTCGAAGCACAAGGACGTAACTTTCAAAGTTAAATTATTGCGAAAGTCGTTAACGAAGTCATCAAATCTGGCCATGAACATTGCAAAGGAAATTAGAATTTTCAAATTTCATTTTATTTTAAAAGGTTTAATCAATGTTTATATAATAAAAAACTTGAATCGATATTTGTACTTGTTCTTTTTACTATAAAAAAACAATGATAAAGCAAAATAAAGAAAAAAAAGCAACGATACCTAATTCGTAAATTTTTCAAATAAAATAATTCCAGCAAGCGCAAAAACCGTTGAATGAAAACGCTCCATCAGTTCGAACACCGCGATCATCTCGATAGTTAATCATGTATAAACCCACTTGTTACGACCCACATTAAAAATTTATTTATATAATGCGCTTGCATGTTATTCTCATTGTGAACTGCTGATTACCACCGACGACTAACAAGCGTGAGCACGCAATTACGCGCGGCCGAACTATATACGTGTTTGTTTCTTTTATTTATCGTGAATCATATGTTTTTGCGCTAGCGCGCAAGGTCAGATGTTATTAATGATGTATAATATTTTATTAATAATACGAGAACAAGAGCTGTGTAGATGTAGCTTACAACATTGAGATAAGCGGATCTATAAACGATTCTTCAAAGTTTCACCGCTAGGTGGCGACCATCTAAAATTAAAAATACGCATTCAGAATAATTTTTTAATACTTTCCGTGTAAATCCTATGTCTACTTAAATTTAATCGATTCCATTTATTTCAGGGAGTGCTCGAGTCAAACCACGTTTTGTGTTTTTTTTTTCCTAATAACAATAGCGTCCACCGCATACACGCAATCGATCGCCATACTCTCACCAAAACCAGCGTATACACATGCAACCCGCAGCAGCAGCAGTCACTCTCGGCGATTTCAATCAACGCAGCGCGACGTACTCTCATCAGACTAATCGAAAAATGATTGATACTTATTCCACTCCAGAAATTTCTCGTTGCACGCGCGCGAAAAAAAGGCAACGGCAGAGTGGCCCGAGATTAAAAACTCGAAATCACTTTCGCTGCGCCATATACACAGCTGCAGCGCGAAAGGATTATCAGTTGGGCGTGCGATAAAATTCCAGGTCGCAACAAAATTCTTTCGCGCATTCCGCCATATACAAATCGTTGGCGAGCGAATATATGTGCGTAGTATGTACGTGTGTATATAACGTAGAGAGAGAGTAGAGTTTTGCGGTCGCCTCTGGGTCAAGTACGTGTATACGCGTGTGAGTGCTTACGTGCGAGCGTATCGCGATTTTTCGCAATTCGAGCGTTGAATTATGTACGGGAGGTAGAGACGGAGAGAGAGAGAAAGAGAGAGAGAGTGAAAAATTGAGGTTTGCAGGTGAAAGCCGGAAGATGGATGAACAATTTGAAAGCAATAACGTGCGCGAGAGGGAGAGAAGTACAACGGCCTGAAAGTGAGATAGGAGAGGATATGTTCGAGAGAATGTAGAACAAGGCGTCGTTATGAAAAATTTTGAAGTTTCGCGCAGTTTCGAGTGAATTATACGTTTGGAGTGAATTGCGAGCGCGTTTGAAGGTTTCTAGGATTATTTTCTTGCACTGAAAAAAATTTATGGGATTCGAGGGCACAGCTATATCTTCTCTCTACTGGCCTGACAATTTTGCGTGACGAGATGTTTTTGAAATGAAATAAATCAAATAGTATAGATGTTTTTTATTTCGGTTGTAAAGTAAATAGTTGCTTAATACTCAGAACAAATAAATATTTCATTGAGATATGTAGAGCTGCACGATATAGCAAGATTAATCTTGATATTGTATTCTCTTGCCTCAATATACAAGACAATAACCGATACAATATTTGGATACAGTTTTCGATACAATATCAAGATTGTGGTGTCAAGAATGTAAAGTCTTGTCTTTAAAATAACTCAACATTTACTCATCGTAATAATTTATCGAAATAATCATAATTCAATAAACTTCGGTAGTTGCTCTTGACCATCTACTAACGAGATGTTCGAGTGATAAAGGTTGGCGAGGTAGTCGGCGACGAGCTATATATCCCCTCAGGCCGGCTTACTTAGGTACGTGAGGCTACAGGGAGAAGGTGCGCCGCCTAGCGGCGGTGCATTAAGTAAACTCTGGTCGGGAGTACATACACGGCGGAAAAAATAAAATTTTAAATTTAGCATTTATTAATACTTGTGCCGAAATTTTATTGTTTTTGTATTAAACCTGGTGTCTTTGTATATTAAATTACTTTCAGTAACATGATTCTTAAAATACAGTAAATTTGTAACTTAAAAGTTTCTTACATTTAAGAACATTTTTATGTATGAAACTTAATGTATTTTTACATTATTCTAGTAACATTATTATAAAATTTCAGTTGCATACGTAACTGTCATTTAGATTATATGTAAATTTCAATGGTATTAAATTAAACTTAATATATTGAAATTATTTTGAGTTACTTTGTTTTTAAATTTCATTTATATTCTTAATCTTCATTTCGATTATTTTTAAATTTCAATTGCATACGTAAACGTAAACTTAAATGTGTATTATAATTTTACTAAAAATTGGCATATACTTTTATATTAATTCGTTTTCCGTTATCCATATTCAATTTCAATACAAAACCCTTAAACTTCTATTATATTTGAAATTTCAATATTTTTAAATTAAACTTTTCTTAAATTTGAAGACATTTTTAACACTGAATCATTTAAAATGTTCCGAAATCCAAATACCCGGGCGTATGAGGCCCTCGCAAAAAAGGGAGCTACTGAGATGCGCGACCGTGAACAAGTCAATAATTCCCAAAACTTACTATTTTACGTTTGCGTGCTTTTCTCTTCTACGTGGACCTCTAATTTTTTAAACAATCGACTCGCTTTTTGTCGCATGTCTGCATAACTCCAATATGATCAAGCATTTCAAGACGAGACAATAATACTTTTCATATTGACTGAAAAGACTAAGACAAGAGAGAAATTTTCCAAAATTTGCAAGAGCGAGACAATAATTACAGAAATATTGTATTGTCTCGTTCTCTTGCAGCCCTAAGTATTACATAATATAGTCAACGAAATGTGTACTTATAACGAAGAATTTTATCAAAATCTCAAAAACGATGATACGGACCTAAAATATAGATCAGTCCAGAGCGAAAATGTTTTACCGGCTCGATTCCTGTCACGGCTAAATGTTCCTGCAAATTTTGTCGACCGATAACGAAAGCCCGCGTGTGCGGGAGTTATCGCTCTCGAGCGCTGGCGCGCGCGGCGGGTGGGGTGGCGAGCGAGCGAAAAATCGTTGCGTACACACATGCGCACGCGGCGACACTTCGGTAAAAGGTCATAAATTCTGAATCACTGGATTCGAATGCGTGTCGAAAAATATACCAGAAATATGTAGTGCGAAATATTCTGACAGCAATAGTGCGGCGGTGCCCAAACAGAAAACGAAAACGCTTTACATCATAAAGTGCACATTATACGGTTCGAGTATGTGTGTGAGTGCTTGTATGTACCTACGTGAATGTATACGCGTCGCGTGATTTTATCGTATAAAGTTTCAGCTTTTCGCGTGTAATCCAAAAATGCTCGAGAGGCATTAAAATAATAAAGGTCGAAGTATAAAAGTGCTTTTTAATTTATTTCCACGTTGGTTTCGTCGATTGTTTCGCTGCGAATTTCCACTGTGCGACTTCGTTAAAATAAATTAAAAAGGAAATTTTTTTTTATTCGATTCAGAGACTTACTGGGTAGTAGCAAGAAACGTCTCTATATTATTTAAAACACCTAATACCTGATAAGCTCGTATAAATATTCATTTATTCCTTTAAGAACCTGTAATCCAAAAGCAAGTATACTTTATTGATACATTTAAAGTCCCCTGTCACCCACATTTCAGTCCTGATTTTCTCTTGATCCCCCGCTTGACTCACTTTTAATATTTTAATTCCCCAAAATCCCATCAAAACCAGTAACACCAACCCAAACAAGCACCACAGCCCTATACAACACCCAAAAATACGCTCACTTCCTCCTACCCACTTATATATATACTTCTCAACTTTTCAATTTGCATACGCAAATACTACACACTCGCAGGGCTAAATTTCCCGAGCCGCGCGGCAGCGATCCAATAAGACCCTCGCCTCGGAAAAATGCAAATGGCGGAAGAGAGAGATCGGACATCACACACCGGGCGGGAAGTGGTCCCCGGGTGGTGCTCTGTACATACACCCTGCGAGCGAGCTAGTGCCTAGAGTGCTGACTCCCCCGACGAGAGATTTCTCCGGCGCTTCTGCCCTCGTAAATATAAGAGGGCTGAGCGGAAAAAGGGGGGCAGAGGTGGAAGTGGCCGATGCTCTTGCGTTATGGTTGTATATTTAAATTGGGCGTGTGAATTTGGGAGTAGGTTTGGTTGAATTTGGTAGTGTGTGTGTATTGGTTGTTAGTTCGGTGGCGTTTGGGATGGTGATGGTGAAGGAATATTCTATGGGATTATTAATATTGATTTCTATAAGGATAATTTTTTAACATGATATAGCTAGTAGGAAGTTACTTGAAGCTGATGATTATATACTATGTAAGACCTTGCATATTTCTATCAGGAACATTTTGAGCCAAGATATCATTCGTATACCTACTTTTAAGCATGTTACACAACGAAGAAAGCGATTATAAATAATAACTAATGGAGCGAGTAAAATGTACTAGCATAGCAGGCGAAAAGTAAGCAAATTAGACGGAAATATTTTATGTTATTTTTAACAAATGCAAACTCGTCGACTTCGCGAAACTTTGCTCGTAGTTTTCAAAGTTTTCGTGTAAATCTCAGCAAAAAATCCGAGAGAGAGAGAGAGAGCGTATGAATTTTTTCCGCGATGTACCTACTTTCCGCATATTTTAGCAGTAGATGTTCTCGACCTTTCATTAAGGAATTTTTTTACTTTACATGAAAATTCTACGTCCTGAATACACATTTAATGCATAGTTTCCAAATAACGATGCACCGCTATAGCTGTTATCCGAAATAATTGCATAATACAGTAGGTTTAGATATATATATATATATATATATACGAATAGATTATTCAATGATAATTATTGCCATGACGTAATAATTGCGAATACCGATACACGCCAGCAGATATACGCGCGAATATTGTCGTTTGAAGTGTTTAGCCTGTTTACGTTACGTATACGTGTTTATATAAAACAGTTGTTATACATATTTCATGAGACACTATCGATCAAACTTTTCATTTGATCTCTCGCGATATTAATGTTATTCATATATATCTCCTGACGCATGCATTATTCACCCGCGACATTTATTCGATTAATATACAAACTGAAAAATGCATAACGCTTTTTTTTCGAGGATTTATGGTTTGTTATAGGTATGCCAGAAATAGTTTTTGAATAATTTAGCGCATATGCCCCATTTCCTAATATATATAGATTCAGAACCGCAAATATAAATATAAACTATATTTTCTTGCATTAAATATCACGTGAAATCACCTGAATATTCGTCTCTATATAATAAAACAAAATTATTAATTCACATTCAGCAAACCAGATATTAATCCTATTCCGCTCACGCGCAACAACCATGATACACGTGTATAGCTATAATACCCGAATCATCTCGAAATCCATTACGCCGACATCGCGAAATCCACTCAAAATTCGTTACATCCCCGCCCCTCGAAGCATAACACACTCGAAATCGGCCTAACGGCCAGAACAAACGTTTACAAAGCTGGCGGCTGGTTTGATTTCCCATTATGGGCCTACCGTATAACACACATAGCCAGAGCGATAATTGGCGCGTTAACCCCGCGGCTTTGTGTTCCTTCCTCCCATTGTGTGCGTGTGTATGTCTAATATCAAGCCGTGCGCGATCTACCCCGGAAGAGGCAGGAATGAGTCGTGTGTGACATACACGCAAAAGTCGGTAGACGTTATGATAATATAATGCTGGCGAGGGCGATTTCGTTTCGCTCGGTTTGTCCTGGCCAAAGGTGGATGTCGTGAAAAAATTTAGCGGTCGTCTGAGTGAGTGATTGTGATTGATAACGGGGGAAAGGGAAAGCGCGTATTTGCCGGTGTATATAAGGAAGCGAGGGAAGTGTAAGTTATAAGAGAATGTTTCGACGTTGGGGGAACGATTTCAGTGGTTCGAGTCGATGTGTGGGCGGTGTGGAAAAAATCTTATGTGCCGGATTTTGTTTGTAGTTGAATGGGTATTTATATATTGATTGGCAGTAATCTTTTACTTTTGGGAGTGGTGTACTGTAAGATAAAGTAATTAAGGATATAGGTATGGGTAGGTAAAGAGGTAAGTATGTTACGTAAGGATTGTATAAATCATCATAACATATGTATTGTCATAAGTAAAAATGGTCTTTTGTTACTGCATTGGTTATTTATCAAGTAAAGTTTATGCATGACAAAATATAATAATACACAAAAAGAGAAAAGATCAATACTAAAATATAAAATTAAAATTAAAAAGCAAGTAAAAAGCTGAAACAAAATTCTGACAACTTTTACGAATTATTATTAAAATAAAAAATATTAACTTTTTGTATTCGACTAGTTACATACATTAAATTTCGTATGTATCACGATCATTTACTTTTAGTCATCATGGCACGTACATTGTCATTAATTACATGCAAAAATAATTCACGTATGCGGTGTGTGTAACAAGAAAATAATGATTAAAATTTTAATAACAAGCCATGACCCATATTCTATACCTATCCCCAAAAATAGAATTTTCCACTATTCCACCCCAATTAAAAAAGAAAAAGCAAATCAAATTCCACAAAATCAAGCCATTCCAATCACCGTAAACCCCACCACCATAAAACCACCCCTCAAAACAAAAAAAAACCCAAAAAGTTCACCCCTCCATCGACCCTCTTCCCTCCGGAGTATAGCCGTCGGCGTTTACGACGGCGGATAATCACAACGCGGGGGCAGATTGACTGGCCACGAAAAGGGGAAGTCGTCTCTCCCTTTTGTGTTATATGCACGCGCGACAGGGCAATGATTCCCCGTGGCAAGAGAGAAGATCTTAATGGGTGTGGGGGTGGGCTGAATTTATGGCTGGCGTTTAGCGTCCCGATTGTTGGCGCCGTACACGCACGCACACGTGCTCGTGATTTTCGTTTGTTTTGACAGGAGGGGAGGTTTTTAGCTTGGCTGGGGTGTTGAAGAGGTTTTGGTGGAGTGTCGGTTGGGGTGGTTCGGTTAGTGATGGGTGGTTTAAGTAGTGGATAGTTTATGTGTAGGGGAAAATTTTAGTGAATATGGTTGGTGGGTTTCATAATAAATGAATAAAGGTAGGAAATCGATACGGGCGTGGGATGTTCGGTACGGTGGAAAAGAAAACTTTATGTTTGCTTTCCTACGGAGAAAATTTCATTGTAAAAGTTAGTATTTTTTATAGTAAACGTGAAACAGACTCATATTTGCAGGAAAATTAGTAGTAAAGATAGCAATTTTACGATAAAATATAACAATTTTCATGCAAACATGAATCTATGTCACGTTTACTATAAAAATAATAATTTGTACTACAAAATTTTTCTAATTTGTATCTAAAATACGAATTTTTCCGTAAGTACATTACAGATAGGTGTAACATCACACTTTTCAATAAAAATAAAATATATATAGAACATTCGCAAAATAAATAAATATGAATAAGAATTTGACTTTATTGTTATTTTATATTATTTCGTAAAACCGAAAAATATCGGTAAAATATCATATCACCATTTTTAACCTTTTCCATTATTCTGAGCTTTTAATATGACCAGTACGTATACCTATACAATGTTCATTACTCTACAATAATCCAATTAAAAAGCATAAATACGTTACCCAACAAACGTGTAAACCCGACAACCTAAATACTGAAAACCCAGGCGACCGAAATTCTTCCGTAAACGCCAAATAATCCGGTTCCAGGCCTACCCCGCAAAAACCGCACGCCCACACCCGTATCCGAATAAAACTCAGTCGTCCAAAAAGACATATCCTCCATTCTTCTTAACCTCAACCGTTCTCTCACTCTCTTTCCACTACTCAAAACTCGCGAACTTCCATCCGACCGACTATACCTCAAACTACTGCCGTCGTTCCGCAAACAATACCGACCCCTCGACTAAAAAAAGGGAAAACCAAAACCAAAAACCTTCCACATACGACGTCAATTTCCGCGAGCTAAGCCTCTGCGCATATCGAGCCTCTTTCTCTCTCTCGTGGTAAAAGAGTAAGCGAGAGAGAGAGAAAAGCCATCGATCAAGCCGAGCGCGCAGTCGAAATCCCGCTTTCGATTTGGCGCAAGGCTGAGGGGGAGGGAGAGCGATATAATGCGGGCCAGAGCGAGCGAGCTAGCGGACTGACGTACGTACGTGTGACTGTATGTGTACGTAAAAACATTTGTGCATATTTAAAGCCGTCGCGTCGTGTGCTCCCGTTTCGGAATAGGGTTTCCAGCGACGCTTTCGCGGAAAAAAGGCCTTTTCTGTGTCTCTCTCTCTCTCTCCCTCCCTCACTCACTGACTCGCGCACGTTTTTTCAACGCTTGCGGTTTTATCATACCTGTGTACGATCTTGTCGCTTTGAATTTGTCATAGAGCTGTGGTTATTATGCATGCTAGTTTTCGGATGTGCACACGGAATGATTAAAATGGCGGTAAGTACGAGGAATTAGCGATGGTTTCGCCGGTTTATTTTTAGCGTCATGTAGGGAGGGTTCAGAGGAATTTCAAGAGGGGTAAAAATGAACTAGAACGGGTATGAATATTGTACGCGCTTCGAGCGTGGTTTCCCGCGAAACGCAATGAACACCTTTGTTTTAGAATTGAAAGCTTTGACTACTGTGCGGCGCACGCGCGTTCGATAACATGCATTTATTTTAAATTGCACACCTTGGTCCTTATTTCTTATTTAGAAAGACAGAGATAAACGTTCGCTTCGAGTGAAAGAATAAACAGGTAAGATACAAAAAAAAAAGGAATCCGATAAAGAAAACCGACATTCGTCGATAAAAACGAATGTTAGCAGTAATTTCGGTCTCTCTGGGCACCCGAAGCGATAAGGTAACTTGCGTAGCTCGCAGAGGGGAAACATAAATTCATCCAAAATTCAAGCCATCCGCAGTACGGTTATATAGACGCGGATAAGGGCCCAGGCGAAATCACCGCGTCCCCTGGTTACGGCCGAGGATTCGATTCTGAAACTTTAACACCGTGAGAGAATGAGAACCGTCAGCAATTTTTATGCACCGGCCAGTGCTGCCCGCTGAATTTAACATCGTCGTTCTCGGGTTGTAAAATCTTCGAAAAGAAGCGAACCGTTGTTAGCGACGCGACCGTTGGGTAATTTAATGTTGCATGGTCTACGATTTTCCGTCGAGAGAGAGAAAGAGTGCAGCGGGCGAATAGAATGTCTGAGTTGAATTATTTAACGAACAGGGTTGAAAATAAGCCTGGCCTATATTTACATGTCTCGAGGTCTGTGTAAAGTGCAAAGAATACATTAGATTCGTTCTCGATTCTGTAACTGAGCTGGCATTAGAATACCTTTTATCTAGGTGAAACTTTAATAATTGCAGGCACTCGGACTAGTGGCAGTTAAAAATCTCTTGAATTACACATATATAGAGGAGGAAAAATGTTTGAATAAGTGATAATAACGTTATACTTGTTATTTTCTCTGAGAGACTAATTTTTACTATTTTAATAGAAGGTTTGCATAATTATAGGATACGCCACCTAGCGGAGAACAATTTTTTCAAATAGAAAAACCTGGTAATCAAGTATTCTAGCAATTCAAAAGCTCGCAAACATGCTCGCAACTAGAACGCGATCATTACTAATCATCATTCGCAAGAGCTACAGCCCGAAAAAGACCTCTGCCAACACAGCTCGGCATCTCCATTACGCTTCTGTAATATCAACCCATCCGCTTCATTTCAGCGAAAGACACACAGAGAGAGAGAACGAGAGAAGCGCGAGCAAAAAAGGCACATCATACGTATCCTCCACACACACAGGCACAGACATACCTACACACATTCGCCCGCGCACGATCGTGTGGAAGAGGATTAGCGCGGGGAAACATGAAAAACGAGGCGAGCGTCTACCTCTGCCTCTCTCTTTTTTCTCTCTCTCTTTCTCTCCTTCTCGCGGAATCCAGAGAGAGAGAGAGAGACACGGCGAAGCCGATCGATCGTCCTCCTCCTCCTCCTCTCGCTCTCTCTCCCTCTCTCTAGGTCAGTCGCGTTGTAAAAAGAAATTTAAACCGATTTCGACGGCGAGCTCGCTCTTTCGCTCGCGACCCTGCGCCGGTGTTTTCTAGGTGATCCCCCGCGCTTCGCACGCACGCAGCCAGCACACAATACACACACAGACACATACACACACACGAGGAAGCCGTAGCGATGCGTGCATAGTAGTAGGCAGAGCCCGCGTCGTCGTTCATTTCGTCGCCTCGCGCGTTTTTCTTCGTCTTCGCGCACGTGCTGAGAGAGTGCAGCTGTCGGTTTCTACCTGGTGTATGTATGTGCGAGTATAGGCTATAGCCGCGTCCACGCGCGAACGAACGAGGAAAGTGTTTCAAGAGCGCGAGCTAACGATTGAGCGAAGGGTGTGTGTGTGTGTATGCGTGTGGGAGTTGGTGGAGGTAGGTAGAGCCACCGGAAGTACCCTTGATTTTGAGGCGAAACGCGATGTTATTTTCGGACGCGCGCGGGGTAGGAAGAGCCATTAGGGATGATATGGTTTTGCGGCCGCGGTGTGTGAATGTGTGGGGCAATGCGTTTAGGCGAATATGGCTGTCTTTATAGATGGTCAAGGACATTTTCAGTGTGTCGTGGTGGGTGTGTTTGTACTCTGGGTGTTTGGTGTCATTTTGTTGTCATAGAAGTGAACGAAATGGTGGTATGTGGGGATTTGAATTGAATGGTTGTAAAATTTTGACAACATCTGAAGTCTAAACTATTATGTTCTGGAGAGAAATGCAATTTAGTTTTTTTATACAAATTATGTATTATTTAGGTTACGCTTTGAAAATAATTCTGACCTCGAGTATATATCTTGAAGAAAAAAAATAATCATCATTTTGATCGCTAGACGACGAAGGTTACGGATAACGTAACCTCACACTAAAGTAGGTAGCTACTATTTCAGAGCTACATCTTTGATTACGGATCGCTGATTGTATTGACCTTAGTACGGTCAGTCGCCATATTTTAAATCCTGTAATCTAATTTATTTATTTATCTACAAGTGCACCAACAAGATTAAATTTCCTTTTTTGCAATTTCGAAAATACAGACAAAACAAAGAAATGACCAAATCCAATAAAATATTACACGGGACGATACAGCTTTCGAAACAACAACCCAAATACTAACCTCCAATTAATACTCCATTTCAGCAGAAGCAGTAGCGGTCGATTCACTCATCGCGTATTACATTAATCGACTGACATCGTCAGCACTTATGAATTATAAATACCCTCTGTTACCGGCCGCCTACCGTGCATCGATAAAACCTTTTTTCACTCCCCCTCCCTCGCCTCAGGGGGTTAATCGTCGCTTTTTTCCCCACATGCATCGTCGACACTCTTTTGCTTTTTTTCTTCCTCTCGTCGTCGAAACCGCTCTCGTGCCCTCAGGCTAACACTACGACATGCACGCATGCATATGCAGCTGATTAGGGCCATCGATCAAAGCCTCAGCTCGCTCGTCGATACACCGCAATTAAAATTGTCTGTTTTTCGCGTCACGTTACACTGCCGCTATGTGTACATGTATACATATACAGACACCTATACGTACATAATTTCACGTCGCTTCTAATCTCGTCGTCGCGAAAGAAGATGCTAACGAAGATTTATGGCCGGCGCGGTGGCCAGGCAGCGCGCGCTCGCTCCTTCTCATTTATCAAGATAATCTGAATGGAAGCGCGATGATACGGGGGGGGGGTAATCGCGTCCGGGATGTTTGGCCTGCCAAGCAGCAGCGTCAGCAGAGCCAGTGGCGAATGAAGAAAAAAAATAATAATAATGTCGAGGGATAGGCGAATGAATTAGGAGGGGTCGAAGGATTTCAGTTAAAACGGTCGTAGTATAAGGTTGGTAATAGATGACTTTTTGAGGTTGATGAATAATGTGTATTGATAGGAGGTTGGTTAGAGGTTAGTTTTTTGTCAAAGCTAGCTTTTTTGTGAATGTGGTGGTAAAAACGGTTGGTTTGATGGTAGGAGAAAAAGTTATTGTTCAGTGGGTTGGATATCCGAATCAAATTATCATGCAAAGTCAAGAAGTGAAACAATTTATTTCATTTTAAAAACGTTTCAAAGTATTCTTTTTTAAATGTCTACGAGTTTTTTTAAACGTGTGCACAGATGTAAAATGAAACTGGGTTTTTTTTACAATAGGTTCTTTCATTACGTTACATTCGCTGACAAAGGCTGATTTTGCGCTGTAAATGTGATTGAATTCTCGTCATTGAAGTGTCGATTTGACAAAAAAAGCGTTAGATGAAAAAGCGACAGAATTTTTCAGACTCTTGATTAACGAAACTTTGACAAAAAGTCTGATGGATTTCAACCGATTCTTAATTTTCGAGCAATAATGAGACGTTGGGTTTGATTGAAAATTGATCGAATTCTTCACAATTTTAACATCCGTAAAGTCCCCATTCATTTCAATCACTTTCTCGTACAATCAGTTGATATAATAACGATGGCTTAACGATACTTAACAAAGACCGAACTTCAAAAATGAAATAAAATAAGGTCGCAGAATCTGAATTATTTTTTTAACTCTTTGCGCCATAGTGGTAAGTATCCCTCGATTAAGAGTAAAGTCCGTGTTAAATCTTATGGGCCAAATTTAGTTCCATGACGGCCACAGGCATCAATGGAGTAAATCTCCATAAAAACCCATGTAAAATCGATAGCAGCGCCAGCCCTCTCCTCCCTCCGTACGCTCGGTCCCTATACCCGTTATATGAACATTTGGAGTATACTTTTCAACATAATTCAGTACGGTAATTATTGCAATACATTATCCTTTACAATTGTTATAAAGAAAAAAAATGTCAAGATATGTAGAGCTGCACGATATAGCAAGATTAATCTTGATATTGTATTGTCTTGCCTCAATATTCAAGACAATAATCGATACA